>JAGDFM010000178.1:867-17136 GCA_019155715.1 Phytophthora pseudosyringae | reverse complement strand
CACCCCAAACAACCCCCATTCCAAACCCCGACGCAAACCCCCCCCCCCCCAGTCGATTCAATGCTTACAATGGGGGAGTGGGCGAGTCGTGTGTGGGTAGCGTAGCTGTACAAGACCGAAGTAATTTTCGCGATTCTAAAGTGCTGCATTCCACAAAAGTAAATAAACTTTAGGTGTAAGCAAATCAGTGTGAACACTTTTGTGGATCGCTCCACTGCCGCATCCCAGAAACCTTTTGTTCTCCACTCACGCAACGGCCATGAGCACGGCGCAGCGAGATGCCGCTGCGGCCAACGCCAACCCGAGCGGCACCATCAAGACCAGTGTTTCGATCTACTTTCCAATACTGGGAGTGGGGCTCATATTGTTTGAGTGTCTTCGTAGACGCTTCCGTCGCGCCTACGACAGTCGTCGTCAAGAGGAAGACGTTTTCAATGTGTCCTCCTTGAGTTCTCGTCGCGATGGTCTTTTCCGCTGGGTTCCCGCGGGTTTTCGGGTGTCGGACGATGAAATTCTGCAAAGATGCGGACTGGACACTCTGACGTTCCTCCGGTTCTTGAGACTCGGTCAAAAGTTGGCACTGTTGGCTGTGGTATGCTCGGCAGTGTTGTTCCCGTTGTACGCGACGGCAAAGCAACCGCCAACCAACCGAGCGTCAATTGACCCGTTGACAAGGATTTCTATGAGTAATTTGCCTGAAGGGAGCGATAGACTGTGGGCTCCGACAGTCGTTGCATTCGTCATGGCGGCATACGCGATGCGGTTGTTGGTCAAAGAGTACAAATTGTACGTACGTTGTCGTCATGAAGTGCTCGGTAGAATGGAGGCGCCGCAGTATTCAGTGCTGGTCAATGACCTGCCACTGCATCTGCGGACGCGCCAGACCCTGGAGAAATACATGGCCAAGATTTTCCCTTGGTCGATTCGAAATGTGTATGTGGCACTGGAATGCGCGACGCTGGAGACGCTGGTAAACCGACGCGAAAAGGCTCGTGGGGATCTTGAACGCGCACTGGCAAAGTGTGAGCAATCGCGTGAAAGACCGCGACATCGAGAAGGGAGATCGTGGGTCAGGATGTTGCTATGTAAAGCTGGAAGTCAGGGCGACAAGGTGGATAGCATTGATCATTACCAGGACCAATTGGCGACACTGAACGAAGAAGTTGCAAGAGAGATTCGAAGTATTGACGATGCTCAGGCGCAGCTTGCGGTTCAAGTTGAGGAACAGGAACGCGAAATGGGCAGTTTTGACGATGGTGATGAACTGCAGTTGCCAGAATCTGAAAGAGGCTGGAAAAAGACGACGAAGAAGCCGAAGCAGGACGGAGATCCGAAGATGGCCCCGCTGATTGATCGTCGAGGACGGGCGGAGCAATTGCAAAGCAGCTTTGGAAGTGATGATGACGATGACATTGGCGACAAGAAAGCACGTCGACACGAGCGAGAAATGAGCCAGGACGAGCGTGAGCAGGTTCGCAAAGAACGCCCCATCCGAGTGATGAGGCGAGCCGCATTTGTTTCGTTCACGTCGCTGATGTCAGCGCAGGTTGCTCAGCAGGCGCTACAGTCCAAGAACCCTGCGTGTATGGCTGTTGTTTCGGCTCCGCATACGGACGACATTAATTGGGACAACGTTGGGCTCCGCTACCAAACTCGAGCCTTCGGAATGCTTGTATCGTCCCTGATCTCGGCCGCTATTGTGCTGTTCTGGACAATTCCAACTGCATTTGTGGCTTCATTGGCCACGGTTGAGTCACTTCGACGCGCGCTGCCGTTCCTGAATAAAGCTTTTGACGAATATCCGATTCTTCAAGACGTATTCAAGCAAATTGCACCGCTGGCTCTTGCGGTGCTTAGTGCTCTGGCGCCAATCGTGTTCAATTTCCTTTCAGGGCGAGAGGGCCACCCGTCCAATACAGAGGTTCGCGCAGCATTGTTCACGAAGCTGGCATATTTCCAGTTGGTCCAGATCTTTTTCGTGACTGTGATTGTCGGAACAATTTTGGACAGCCTCAAGGAAATATTGGATCAACCTAAAAAGCTAGTGTCCATGCTTGGCCTCAGCATGCCTCAGCAGTCGACGTTCTTTATCTCGTACGTTATCGTGCAGACTGGTCTTGGGCTAGCTTTGGAGTTGCTGCGAGTGGTTCCACTGGTTTTGTCCGCTCTTTTTGCACTTTTGGCGCCCAAACGTACGCGGCGTGAGCGCAATTCACCGTGGCTGGGTCTACGTGATGTCGCGCAGACGGATCCTTTCGATCCGACCAACCCCCTCGCCGATTGTTTCCTGGTTTTACTGGTTACTCTGACATTCGCACCGATTGCGCCTTTGGTTTGTTACTTCACCTGGTTCTTTTTCGTCGTGGCCGAAATTGTCTATCGCCGGCAGGTGCTCTGTGTGTACAAGCCGACGTGTTTTGCATTGGGGGCTTACTGGCCCCGCATGTTCAAGTTCTGCATCATCGCACTCGTTGTGGCACAACTCACGCTCATTGGAATTCTATCGCTCAAGAAGGCAACGGTGCCCTCGATATTCGTCATTGTGCTCATCGTTATCGTGATGCTATTCAACTACCACGTGCTCTCACTATACCCACCCGTAGCCAAGTATCTGCCACTGACGGAATGCGTCCGTCTGGATACTGCGCGAGGCCTTCGTGATCCGACAGCACCAAAGTTTTTCTTTCTCGACAACGTCTATCGGCAGCCAGCTATGAACCAGCGAGTGCCCATTCGTGCAGACTATCGCATGTTGGTCAATGACTACAGCGAGGAAACAGCGCTAATGTCGCCCGAGATTCATTCATCTGAAGACCAGCTCTTATTTACTAGTGTTGTCTGAAAAACAGCGCGCTGCGATGACTATAACAGCATTGACGAGAAGAAGTGAAACAAGGAAGTGGAACAGTGGTAATTGTGGGATGCGCAAGGTTTCATGTAGCTGATACATTTTGCATTTTGATAAGTGCTACGACTAAATGTTAGCGCACATTTTGGCAGCTTGTCTGCGGGCAAACTCGCCTACCCACTCCTGGTCTTCAATCAGAGCCGACTCTACGTCGATGAGCCAAAGCAACGAGCGACTGATGCGTTGCAAACAGGCTTTAGCCTTTGCTGCATCAGCTCCTGTGACCTGCATCTTCAGGTCGGTCACGATCACATTCCGCAAACGCTTTTCTACCTGCACCTGGACTCCAAATTTCTCCCGTAGAATGGGTACTAACAAGACCTGGAAGCCTGACGCAATTTCACCTGAAAGCTCGTACAAATACAGCGGACGGCGCTTTCCTGTTCCACGGATGGCGTTCGTGAGCCAGTCATGCAGACGCATCCGTTTTGCCTTGTCCGTCGTCCAGCTGTCTACTAGGCGACGCAAAATGGAGAAGCAGATATGTTCAGCCTCAGCTTGCTCCTCTCTCGTTTGACACTCTGCAGTATGATCCAGCAAGGTTTCGTAGACTGCCGCCGAGTTATCCCACGAAGTGTCATCGCCTTCGGACAGTAAAGCCTCACGTTCCTTTTCGCATGAGGGGCATTGACGGCTCAGAAGTGTCTGCATCTTTTCCATTCGCTGAAGCAGATCAGCCTTGTCACATTCAGCGGCGCGTCGGGTAGCATACTCGTACTTCCACTGCACTCGAAACCGCCGAAGTAAATCTTGCAGCACGGATGCCTGTTGCTCCAGAAACCTCAATCGCGAGCTAGTTCCATAGCCCACTGGACCCACAGTCCCCGCCGCCGACTCAGACTGGTCTTGATTTTCTACTGCCACAGGCATAACAAAGTTCGCGAAGCTCGTTCCGCATTGTGGAGGCTTCTTGGGTGAGCGAACCGTCCTTGAAATCCCTTCCAGTAGCTTGAGATTTAACACTTGTTGACCGAGATGGTCTAGCTCTGCTAGCAGACGATCGTTTTCATCGCGAAGACTGAAGCGTTCATCCAACGCTGGATATGAATTGTCAGCAGACGGCAAAGTAGACGGCGGATTGACAGGGACCTCTACGCGCCTTCGATGTCTGTCTGCCGATCGACGAGGTGAGCTTCGCGGCGACGCTGGCACATCGTCATCTTCTCTGGTGGTCACAGACCGCATCTCGTCAAGTTTGGCGGCGCATGGGTCGTCCAGAGTCTGGTAGATCTCGATTGTGTGGCGCAAACTTTCGATGAGCTCGCGCTCCTCCTCTCGCTCTTCAGCCGAGGAAGTAATTTCACGGGCTTGCTCTTCGATCTTCACACGCAGCAACTGCACTTCAAGTTCGGCTTCACGCAGTTGAAGCTGAAGCGGCCTGAGTTCTCCGATTTGCTTCTGAGCACTCGCGAGCTCCCTCCCCAGCACACTATTGCGTCGGTGCGCCTCCTCAAACTTAGCCTCCACTTCGGCGCCACCTTCAAGTACCGTAGGCATGGAGTTCCTTCGAACAGCAGGCAGGAGGAATTCTTGCTTCTCTGGGCTGCCACCGCTGTGCGTGGGGGATGGCTCCCCAGACGATGGAGGTTCATCTGCAGCCGCCGCCGGAAGGAACGAGCCTACCGACGGATCCAGTTGCAGCTGCAACTTGAGCCGTGGGGACGAGCGTTTACTGCGTCTCTTTCCAGGGGATCGACGACTCGCTTGGCGATCTTCCAGCTGCTCCTTTAACTCGTCTATCTGCTCGTTGGCCTTACTAAGCTCCGATAAGACGCCTTGATTCTCTCGAATGGACTCACGTAGGTGGCCAGACAGCTGCAACTCGTGCTTCTCCTTCTCGGCCACCAGCCTGAGCAGTTCGTCCTTCTCGCTCTCCCCTTGTGCGCATTGCTCCTGCAGTTGACGCAGCTCTTCCTGCAGCTGCGCGTTCTCCTCGAGGAGGCGAATTCCCGCTCTAGCCGCGTGCTTGAGCTCCGTTTCCTCGTCGTCTTCGCCCTCTTCGCCCTCTTCCTCGCTGTCTGGGAACGACTTTGGGGCGTCTTCCAGCAGAGAATCCTCTGCGTCCACGACGTCTTCCGACTCGAAAGCTGCCCGACCCACTTCACCGCTGTCTTCACTGGCCGCTGTTCGAGCCATAGCGCCGCGAACAAGCACGAGATCTTTGTGCGCAGGCGAAACCACGCAGTGGCGCATGTACTGTACCTGCGTGCGTCCTATTATCGGAGTGAAGTGGCCTCTCTCGCTCTGTCAAGAGATCTTGAAACGACGCTAAAAACGGATTTCACTTGGGGCCAAATTTTGGCGGCAAAACTCAAAGTTGAGTTTGGCGATACTAGTAAACCACTTCTGTTGCTTGCGTGAGCTGCTTTGTGGCACGTAACGAGGAGGCATCATGCATGTATCGTGCGTGGCACGCGAGCACACACGGAGGAAACGGTCCTTGACATCGTTGAGCTTATGATATGACGCATTTTCTCACGCGAGTCGGCGAAGTCGTAAAGCTAGGACTTTGCTAAGACCTCCTAGCTGCATGACTTCATCGAGGCCTCAAGCAGCGTGAGTCACGCTGGCCAACATTTAGAGTCGAGCTGCTCTAGACCAGCTGCCCGCTGCACAGCGCCGCAGCATTCGACACCTACTTGAGTTTGATCTGCAACGGAAGGACAGTTCAGGGCAATCTTCGTCTGCAATCATCAGCAAAGCGTCTGCTGTTGCGCATTGTTCGGCAAAGCTGCGTCTTACGGAAGTTGCTGCCCCCCTCTCCACGGAAATCCCGGTGAGTGTTTGGCGATATCTGACTGCAGGACGTCTCCGCGCATTCGCGACGTTTTCAACGCAATGATTGCATGCATCTAAGATGCTAGAGGGTGGACAGTCTTTCTTCACCAAGATGAAAAACGAAGGTGATGGGAGACAGCAGATGCCTGAGCATTTTCTCCGAAAGAAAACAAGGATGGTTGGGGTATTATTACCTGTATACCGATATACATGTTCCGCCTTCGAGGGGCAAACGGAAAACGGAAATGGACACCATGCCGTGGAAAGCCCTGCCGAAAGTCCTGCGGGGATCCCGAATTTTTGAGACCTGCGGCATCTGGCCACATTTAATGGCCGGACGCATAGGGGAAGGTCGTTGCCATACAAACGGCAAGTGTCCGTCCTAGCTTTTCAGTGTGTGCGGCAATGAGAGCTGTCCCAGCCGTCTGGGTGGCCGACGTTGTCGCACTCTCGCGGCGATTCTTCCTCCATGAACGGACGTGGTGCGGCTATCGCCTACCACCACGGGCGCTTCTTGCCTGCGCTGGCCTAAAGGCCTAAAGGGACCCCACTCCGAAAAAAGCGACCAAGCCGCAGCTTAACCTCACGAAGCAAATAACTCATGGGCAATAAGAACAGTCGAGCGAACTCCCCGCTGTACGGGAACCCGTCGCCAACGTACGCGCGACCGCCTCCTTACGGCCGACCATCCGGGTCGCTCTACTCGACGTCGGCTGTGTCTCGAACCGGAAACCCAAACTACGGTGCACCAAGTCCCGCTGAGCGCGGCATGCTGTACTGCAAAGCCAAGAACACGACCCCGGCGCCAACACCCTCTGCGCTGTACGGCAAGAAGTCCAAGTCCAAGCCCAAGGCAGCTCCAACGCCTACCTCGCTGTACTCCAAGCCGTCGGAAATCTCAACGCCTAAACCGACGCCAACGTCGCTGTATTCGAAGAAATCCAAGGGATCGCTGAAGCGGGGCTTCTCCCGGTCGTCGATTTCGCGATCGGGGGTGTCCTTGTCTGGTACGCCCATGGGACAGCCGTCACCTTTCGCAATATCGGGAGCATCGGCCAGCTCCGCCTACTCGCGATCGACGGTGGCACCCAATGGCGCGTTGCAGAGGCCCATGACCTCGTGTGTCAAGTGCCGGATGCCTTTCGGAAACTCCACGGCTGCCTTCTGTCGGGACTGCGGCCACCCGCGACCGGAAGGCACTGTACCCGTCGCAACGGCGCAGCGGGTGAGCGAGGAACGCCACTTGTTCGGCAAGCATGCCGTTGCATTTTAGGTAGTTATGACAATAAGAATGCTTATGACGTACACGGATTTGAATCGTGTGAAGTATACATGTATTGGCCCTGTGCATCTACCGGTAGGTATGCATTCCTTTTGCTGAGTTCAAATGAACCATGAGTTCATGACTGCCGCTATGTATTTTCGATTTCCAAGATAATACAGTATATACCGTGAGCTCCAATATGAAATACTAAACAGCGGTTAACTATAGTGTGCATACAATTATGCGAGATGGTTGTCATTGTTTCGCAAGTATGACATTTTCCGCTTGACCAGTTAAAATCCTACGAATTCATCATACAACGCCAAGCAACCACATCAACTTCCACGAGGATGGACGAGTTCCTGGCTGATCTACGCGAGCTGGACGAGACGCAGGAGCGCGTCGAGGCCGTGAGCGATGGCATGATGCGGGCGCAGCGCTCGAGCGACGCGTCACAGGCGCGGGAGATGGTGGAGAGCTGGATCCAGGCGCTGCGAGGCAGCGACTTCCAGTCGGAGCGCGTGGCGTTCCTGTACGTGGCTAACCACGTGCTGCAGAAGACGCTGTTCGGCGAGTTGGAGGCCAGCAAGACACCGCTGTTCGTGGAGCTGTTCAGCCAGCATCTGGAGGAGGCCGTGGCGCTCGTGTGCAACTCCCCCATGGACCGGCAGAACGTCACGCGGCTGCTGGAGCTGTGGCACGAGAAGGAGATTTTCAGTGACGCCCAGGTGTTCAAGATGTGGCGCTGCACAGGCGAAGACTTGCCGGGGTTCCTGGAGGCTGCTGCAGCGGCAGGTGGGGACGCAGGCGGCAACCAAGGAGATAAAGTGGGCAACGATGCAGACATGGAGGAGATGCCGGACAACCAGGACGCGGGCGCTGAGCTCCATCATGTGCTACCGATGGAGCTCAACTCGCACTCGGCCAATCCGGTGCTGGACGTGCTCAAGAAAATTGACCACCACAAGACGGCGGTGAAGTTCCTGGAGCAGCAGATCCGAGAGAGACACCAGGTCCTACTCCAGGATAATGTCACGAGATACCAAAGAGCGGCGGATCTAGTCACGGACAGAGCGACGGCGTCCTCGCAGATTAAGCAGAGAGCGGAGGATTGTTTGAGACTGGTGAAAGTGCGCAATGTAAGTGGCGGAGATGGCAGGAGTGAGGTAATGCGGTGCAGTAGGTGACTCACAGCTTGTTGCCCTGTTGTCGACAGAAATTCATTCGTGAAGTTGCGAACTTGAAGGCACAGCTCACGGAAGCTATCGCCAATATGATTGACTACGAGGTAATACATAGGGTATGGACATGGGATGCATGCAGCTTGTTGATCTTGGTGCTCTGTGAAAATGACAATTGCAGGAAGAGGCCGCGACCAAGATCGAGCAGAAACTTGAGGTGGGTGGGTTTTGCGTGTATATGCATGGCATGTTCTTCGTATTAAATTTTTTGTTGGTGAATGTTTTGAACGTTATTGTAGCAATGTGACGAGATCGACTTGGGGCTGATGGATTTGACAGATCACCTGAACAAGTTCCCTGAAGAGGTGAGTACATACTTGTATTGCAGTTAATGCACAGTGAAACTGCGAATTTAACGGCACTTTTGTGGTGTTAGTGGTCGCGCGCACGATACATGAGTATGGAACGCCGAAAGCAGCGTGAAGAAAATCAGCGTCAGAAGGACGAGGAAATCGCTCGCCTGCACCAGGAGGCAATTGCCGAGAGCGCAATGCACGCAATGAATTTGGAGGCTGACATGAACTCCAATTCAGCATCAGAGCTGCAGTCGCTGTCCAAGGAGTTCAAAGATCGTCCACAGGAGAAGGATACCAAGGCTGACAACGAAAATGAGCTCGTATGGAACCCGTACGTATTGATCGTGTACCAGGTGTAAGTGTTACTGTGTGGAGCACTAACCTCGTTTTCTGTCAACGCTGTTTACTGCCACAGGATTCGGAAGGAGCTGGTGCCGCTGCGAAGCCTGAACGTGGATTGGGAAGATTGGCGAGACCATTAAGGGGAATGCTGTTGGAGTTCGTTTTGAAGCAGCTTTTGTATGCTATCTTCCCTCCTTCCCTCCGTATTATGCGCACCACTCAGTATAGCTACCAACTCAAGAAGACGTTTGCCCTTTGCACACCTTGTGATTTCCGCGACTCTTGGGTCAAGTAGGAATCTTCACTAAATACTCGGATGCAATAATGCGTTGTACAGCGATTCTTGCAGTCTAAAAAAGTAGCTTTTGACATTACTTATTGCTTCTCTGCAGTGTAGTATAATTTAGCGTTGACTCTTGTCTTCCAGGGTGCGGCGTGTGTATGATGAACCCGTCGTGCGATGCCTACTTGCCTTCTTCCAGAGGCCCCACGGCCCGCTTGTGTTGCTCTCCTCTTGTCAGATCAGTCGCCAATACAAGCAGCTTCAGCATGAATGACACGACGACTCTGCTGAAGATCTCGGTGGCTTCCCACGCCTGCGGGGGCTTGGCTTTCTCGGCCACGACGCAGCAGAAGAACACGGGGGCGAGCATCCACGCGACAGCCTTGTCAGCGAGTCCGGCATCCTCCTTTTGCTCTTGGATACCGCATCGGGTGTCAATCTCGATCTGTTGAGGGGGTGACGCCGGCAGCAGCAGCTCCGGGCGCGCCATTTGCATGTGGACGATCCCCCGTCGGCCGGTGAGCGTTGCAGCGGGGGTCTGTATTGCACTGAGGATGGGAATATGGCGGTCGAGCGTCGTCATGTCCATTCTAAAGCGCTGGGCGAAGCTCGACAGCCACTTGGAGAAGCGTCTGGGGCCCAGCAGCCGACGAAGGAGATTCGAGTGTGGCGCCTTGGATATGAGTCGTCGATGCACTGAGGCGGAGGAGGACTGCTTGGACATGGGGGCAGCAGAGATGTTGCGCCATTGAGGCGGTGTCTGTGCTGGACGCATTGTCGGAGGTGACAACCAAGTGCCGGCAAGTGGTCGGGATGAAAAATGGCCGAGGTAGGTGCAGGTGCATCGGAGCGCGTAGCCGAGAATTCCGTTACTTGCTGGCCCATTTATTTCGGGGTGACAGGCTCTGTGACGTGTATGCTTTTTCGCTAGTGACGAAGATAGTGGAGGTTGGTCAGAACGTTCGGCCCTGCGCCTGCGTCTGCGGCGTCTGTAGCGCAGCTAGCTAGTTGTTGATAACTCGGCGCAATGGATGACCACTGGAACATAGGCTGCGTGTAGACGTCTGCAGTGGCAAGGCATAGTATCTCCACGAAGACCCCCACCTGCCAATATTTCAATTGCAACCGCGACAAGCTTGAGAATATCTCGCAAGCTTCTCGCGGTTGACGGGTACACCCGTGACCTACATGGCGTTTCTCCCGTGGTTGACTCGCTATACAACTTTGAGTTCTTCTTCACGGCTCGACACTCGGCAAACTGTTTTACACGCCGCCATCATCGATAACAGCACGAAACTCGTTTTTTTTTTGAGCCAATTCAACCTCCTGATTCCAGTCTGATGCTACGTGGTCCACACCACAATCCGCTTTTGGCGCCTGCCAACCAGCGATCTCTCAGTCGTCAAAAGTGCCTCGCCCCACCTCCTGAGTATGTCGCCCCCTCTTGTCTCTCTTCCTCTGGTGCTCTTCGCCACTAACCCCCGCCCCCTTCCTGGCCTCTGCAGTTCTCCTACACACAAGGCAGAACCATGTCGCACTTCTTCCACAAGCCGGAGAACGCCCTGAAGCGCGCGCGCGAGCTGCTGGCCATCCCCAACGTGGACGCCGGCGTGCTCAAGCGCACCAAGCACTCGGCGCTCGAGATCCTGCACGATGCGCTCATCGCCAAGAAGAACCGCACGTGGCAGCCCACGCACGAGGAGCTCATGATCCTATACCTGGACATTTGCCTGGACCTTAACATGGGCCGCGTGGCCAAGGACGGCCTGCACCAGTACCGCAACCTGTCCATCCAGCACAACCCCGCGTCGCTCGAGACCATCATCAAGCACTTCGTCACACAGGCCGAGCGCAAGCTCGCGGCCGCCAAGAAGGAGAGCAACGAGCTCAACCTTCTGGCCGCCGCCAAGGTGGACCTGGACGCCGCGCAGACGCCGGAGGACGTGATGCTGTCCACCACGACGTTCGAGGGCTCCAACGACCGCACGGACCGCGAGGTGGTCGTCCCCTGGCTCCGCTTTATGTGGGAAACCTACCGCACGGTGCTGGACATCCTCAAGAGCAACTCGAAGCTCGAGCCGCTGTACAAATCCACGGCCATGCAGGCCTTCGACTTCTGCGTCGAGTACCAGCGCAAGATCGAGTTCCGTCGCGTGTGTGAGATCATGCGCAACCACCTGAGCGCTCTGCAGAAGCACGCGGCCGGTCCAACCAGCCAGTCCACCCGCCAGATGCGCAGCTGGGACGGATTCACGCTCGACAGCGTGGAGCGATTGCTGGAAGTGCGCTACCGCCAACTGCAGGTCGCCACAGACCTCGAGCTCTTCTCGGAGGCCTTCCGCACCATCGATGACATCAACAACATCATGAACCTCGTGGAGCAGACCCCGCGCGTGGACCTGCTCGTCACGTACTACGAGAAGCTGGCCAAGATTTTCCTGGTGTCTAAGAACCACCTCTTCCACGCCTACGCGCTGTACAAGTGGTACTCACTGCGTGTGGCCGGCCTGCAGGGACTTTCCGGCGCCCAGGCGCTGCAGGAGCTGCCCGTGCTGGTCGCCGAGGAGGAGCAGAAGGAGATGGCCACTCGTGTCGTTCTCGCTGCCCTGTCCATCCCATTGCTGGACTTCGAAGCGTCCTCGTCCGTTCTCGGGGACGACGAGTCCTCCTCGGCTGCTCAGACCGCCGGGAGCTCGCTGTCCGCTGGTGCTCGCGACAAGAACTCGCGTATGGCCGCCCTGCTGGGCTTTGCCACCACGCCGACGCGTGCTAACCTGCTCGAGGACATTGCTGCTGCAGGCATTCTGCCCAAGGCTTCCACGGCAGCCAGTGAGATCTTCCAGCGTGTGGAGCTGCAGGAGGTGGACCCTCTGCAGATTGTGAAGCAGCTGGAGCCGTTCCTGACGACGATTCGTGCGGAACCCCTGGCTAAGGCCTACGTCGATGGAGTGGAGCGCCTCGTGGTGCGTCGTGTGCTCTTCCAGCTTACGCGCGTGTACGCTAGCGTGACGATCGCGCACCTGCGCTCGATCTTCGTTGGTCTCGATGTTTCCTACGAGGAAATTGAGACACTGATTGCGCGCTCGCGCAGTTTGAGCACTGTCGCGCACGCCAGTGCTCCTAGCTTGTCCAGCATGTACCGCCGCAATGTTACGCAGCACGGCAGCAACAACGCCGAGACGTCTTCGGCCGACGCTGTGTCTTCTGCGCAGACGCGCACCAAGATCCGCATTGACCACGTGGAGCAGTGTATTCGCTTCACTGACGCTGTTGATCTGGAGGCGAATGCCACCCAGCTTACTCTTCTGGGCGAGCGTCTGTCACGTGCCATGAGCAAGGTGCCTGCTACCGTCACGGCTTCAGTTGCAACTCGCGACGAGCAGAAGAAGAAGCTCTTTGCGGCTACCCGTGCACGCCTGCACGAGCAGCGTTCTGAGATGCTGGCCCGCCGCGAGGTCATCGAGCGCAAGAAGGAAGATCTGGAGAAGCTGCAGCAGGAGAAGCTGCATTCGTTGGAGAAGAAGCGTCAGGAGTTCGCCCAGCGCCGTGCGGAGCTCGAGAGGGAGCGTCTCGCCCAGGAAGCTCGCCGTCGTGAGGCTGAGAAGAAGCAGAAGATTCAGGACGAGATCAAGCTCAAGGAGACCCGCCAGATGCTGGACAAGCTTGGCCACACGGATGTGAGCGACCTGGACCTCGCTACCATCGACAAGGAGAAGGTGCTGAACGAGGCCAAGGAGAAGGCTCGCAAGGCTAAGGAGCTCGCCCAGCAGAAGCTGCGCGAGAACGCCCGCCGCCTGGACTACATCGTGCGTGCCACTCGCGAGGAGGAGCAGCCTATTCTGCAGCGCCAGGTTGCTGAGGCCAAGGCGGAGGCTCTGAAGGGTTACGAGCATGAGTCGGCCGCGAAGCTGAAGCGTGCCATGGAGGAGCACGAGCATGGTTTGAAGGAGAAGGCTCGCCTCGCTCCGGCTATCCAGGTCAGCGCTGAGTTCGTCGAGGCCCACAAGGTCCGTCGTATTGAGCAGTACAAGAAGGCTTCCGAGGAGCAGAAGAAGAAGGCGATGCTGGAGCGTATGAGTGCCCGCGTGAACCACGCCAAAGAGCGTTACGAGGAGGAGCAGCAGCGTCTCCGCGAGGAGGAAGAGGAGAAGGAGCGCATCAGTCGCGAGGAGGAGGCCGAGCGCGAGCGTCAGCGCCAGGCTGAGGTGGAGGAGGAACTCCGTCGCCAGGAAGAGGAGGAGGCCGAGGAACGCCGGATCACCGAGGAGAAGGAGCGCGAGGAGCGGTCCCAGCGCGAGCGTGAGGAGGAGGAGAAGCGCATCGAGCAGCGCAGCCAGGGCCGCTTCGGCAGCGCTGGCGCTCGGGGCGTGTCGGGCAACTCCCGTGACTCGTACCGCAGCCGTGACGATGACCGCAGCCGTGACGATGACCGCCGCGGCGACGACAAGGACGATGGAGAGTGGACCCACGTTAATCGTGGTGCTCTGGCTAGTCGTCCACAGACTGTGGCGCCCGAGGGCCGCTGGGAGCGTCGTGGACCTCCGATTCGCGAGAGCTCTGGCGATCGCGATGGACGCGAGGGGGGCGGCCTGCGCCGCACATTTGGTGGTGAACGTGAAGGTGGTCTTCGCCGCGGACTTGGTGGCGATCGCGATGAGCGCGAGGGTGGTCTGCGCCGTGGGCTTGGCGGTGATCGCGAGGAGCGCGAGGGTGGTCTGCGCCGCGGGCTTGGCGGTGATCGCGAGGGTGGTTTGCGCCGTGGATTCGGTGGCGATCGCGAGGAGGGCGGCTCACGCTGGGGCAACCGTGGCGATTCGTTCCGCGGTGGCGGTGACCGTGATGGTGACCGCGACTCTGCCCGTCGTGGCGGCGACCGTGATGGCGATGACCGCTTCTTCGGCCGCTCGCAGCGCGAGGGCTCGTACCGCCCGCCGCGTGCTGGTGACCGTGAGGCCTCGTCTCGCGAGACTACTCGTGCCCCTGAGTCTGGTCGCTGGAGATAGGCGCTGCGGCAAGTTGACGTTAGTGCTTCTGTAGGAGTACGACCCGAGGTAGCAAGAGGTTAAGACGTGTTAGCGTGCTGAGTGCGAATGACCTCGTTGCAACTTGCTCGACAACAATTGACGGAGAGCGTCGCAGCGGTTCAACGCACGGCGCCTAACTATTTAACACGGTTTGTTTTGGTCTTCGTCTGAAGCATGCAACACCAAAGTCAGTTGAGTTGATACATTCATTGAACAAAACACTTGTTGCTACTACTACTAGCAGTACACGTCAAGACGTCTGCAACACTGCCCGACTCCTGCTTAGTTGGCCAGGGCCACGTCGCGGATCTTGCACGTCAACGCGTACGTGTTCACAGCGTCCTGGTACTGGCAACGGATGTCCTCGCCCTCACCGTGAACTGCCTTCAGGAACTCGTGGTCCTCCGTCAGATACATGTCATCGCCAGGGAACTCGAACGTCAGCTCCTCGTCGCTGTCGCCCTGTAGCACCTTAAGCGTCGGCGTCTCCGAGTATGGCTTCACCACGCCGATGCGCAGACCGTCGGCCATGATCTCCAGAGACGCGTCGTACGCCTCGCCCTGCAGTAGCGCACCGTGGACCAGGTTGCCGAGAGCGCCACTCTTGAAGTACCAGTTGGCCACGTGAGCGCGCGGCACGCGGTTCTCCGCGGGTACAGTGGTCTCATCCACCGGCACCTTCTCCAGGTAGCCGATGTCGCCGGGGGTGAGGCTGGCCTTCACGCTGCGGCTGTAGACGGTGTCCATGTCCACCTCGCCGACGAGGTAGCGCGATATGTCGGCGAAGTGCGTGGCCTGTTCGACGATGGGGCCACCGCAGTGGGCCGAGTTCCACCAGAACGGGCTCGGGATGTTCGCGTACGTGCAGTTGTAGCGCGCCATGAGGCACACGGGCTTCTTGCCCTTGAGCAGTTCCTTGATCTTCGCGCCGAACAGCGAGTAGCGGAACATGTAGCCCACGGACACCACGAGCTTCTTCTCCTTGCGGAGCGCCTCCACCTCGGCCGCGTACTTGGCCACCTCGTCCACTGGTGCGTTCGACAGCGGCTTCTCCAGGAACAGGTGCGCACCAGCGCGGAGGACTTGCAGCTCCAACGGGTACTTGTAGCAGCCGTGGAACGAGGGCGGCACGCCGATGAAAACGGCTGTGGGCTTGACGGTGTCGAGCATGTCCTGCAGGTCGGCATACACCTCAGTGTTGGCCCAAACGTGGGCGAACTCCTTGTTGGCGCGGCGCGCATCAACCTTTTCTTGGGCATTGGTGACGAGAGGGTCCACAACTGCAGCTACCACAGCGCCGAGCTTCTCGAGGCGAGACGCGTGGTCCCACGGGCCTTCGGCACCACCAAAGTTGACGGCGCCAGCGCCGACGAGGGCTACACGAGTTCCAGCGATGGATGTCATGATGGGGTGGGATCCTTGAGGCTGTTGGTAGTTGACGGTTAAACCGAAAATGGTGCTGGGCTTTGGTGGCAAATATGGAGGGTCGCCATGAAAGGTATTGTAGTGGAAGTATCCCCCACTATACATCAATTTGTGCGTGGTTGAAGCTGCACGCAGCTCATTGCCGAAAACTGCATAAGCAAATCGAGTATATCCCAGTACCAAGTACTGTCTGTATATATGTACAGACAACGACGGAAAAAGCCCCGTAATCAAAAAAATACGCGCGACCGCTACACATCACGAGTGACCTCTCCAAAAAGCCCCCCTAGCTTAGTACTCGATATGTCTATTTTATCCAATCGCATGNNNNGTACAGACAACGACGGAAAAAGCCCCGTAATCAAAAAAATACGCGCGACCGCTACACATCACGAGTGACCTCTCCAAAAAGCCCCCCTAGCTTAGTACTCGATATGTCTATTTTATCCAATCGCATGAGTAGATACATATGATATTATCCATTAAATTACAAAGATATTGACTGGTTTGGCGGCTTTGCCACTGGTTTGGCGGCTTTGCCACGACTTTGGCGCCAATTCCAGCGCTGCTTCACTGCCACCCTCACTTACCGAAGAGACCCTCGATGCCCACCACCCTATTCGAGCTTGGGCAATGATTGATGCGGAGTGCGTGGTTCGCAGTTTTGAAAAGGCCATCCCGAGATACCCGTAGTGCAAGTCTAACTTC
>JAGDFM010000177.1:0-77976 GCA_019155715.1 Phytophthora pseudosyringae | reverse complement strand
CTAGAAGTAAATGGTGGAGTTGTCGACGCCAGGTAAGCGAGAGTCGCTCGTGAGGCAGGGTTAGTTGGTCACCTTGGGCTTCTTCTGCTTGATAGCTCCCTCACCTCCGTTGTCACTAGATGTAGCAACATGCGCGATGGTAGGTTTCATCGATCCCAGACTCCTCTTAGCGGATATGGCTTTTGGGGGGCAGCACCTTGAGCGATGGAATCATGTCGGGCGCCATCTTTCTTGGCGGTTCCCGTGGCGGAGATCGATGCAGCTTGCTTGGCCAGGTCTTTGCATCGCAGGTCTTGCAGCCGAGTAGTGAATTGGCAGCATTTTTCCCGAAATAGCTTTGGTTTAGTAAACCGTAGAATTGTTACCATTTGGCCACGAGCGGGAAGACCTTTCGAAGTCTCATCAACATCCCAAATAGTTCCCGTTATTAAGTCTTTATCCGCAGAGAATTGGTTGCTGGAATAGTTGTCTTCGTATTTCTTAGTTCAAAGAGAATATTGTGTTAGTAAAAGCGCTGGAAAATAAGGCAAACGCGTATAACGTACCGCTTTAAGTCTCGCATCAGTTTCTGGGGCGAAAAGGTCTGTGAGATGGATGCGAAGGAGTTGACGACCATCAGCCAAAGCATGCGTAGTCAGGAAGACGCATCTCCCGCAAATTTGCGTGTTGTCCGTGTTCTTTGGCTTCTCGTTCACGTATTGCACGAAATCTGTTGACATCAATAGGTGGATAATGCAATCATATATTCAAGTATTGTAGTTCAGAGTTCTTACCCTATTTGGTAGGAATCTTTCGTGGCGCAGCGTCTTCTTTACTTTCACCATGTTGTTGAAGAGGAGACTTGTAGTCTTTCGGAATCGAATTGCCATCGATTTCCATGACGGGCAGGAGCTTGTTTTGCTTAGAG
This sequence comes from Phytophthora pseudosyringae, assembly GCA_019155715.1. Taxonomy (NCBI): domain Eukaryota; phylum Oomycota; class Peronosporomycetes; order Peronosporales; family Peronosporaceae; genus Phytophthora; species Phytophthora pseudosyringae. Next base: position 77,069 of record JAGDFM010000177.1, on the reverse strand, counting down.
GGGGGGTATTGAGTAATGAAGGAAAAGATGAGGCCGGATGAGCGCGAGGCAGTTGAAAAAGAAGAAATCCAAGAAATGGTTAGTGGACGTGACAGTTGATAAGGGACTTTGAGTTTATAATTATTTCAAGGAAAAAGAGGATAAACGTCCTTGTACTTAATCTTCAAAGTCACGAGGGTGCCAGAAACCATCTTGGTCAATATCCATTCGCTACTTGGTTGTGTTCACGTTCGGATGCAGTGCCTTAAGCACGCTTTTGCGAAATGCAGCTGATAACGGTAAACAACGGAGTAGGCGAGCGAAGCGAACGCGAGAGGTTCCTACGTAGAGATGGTCATATAGCCATTTGGGTGCACCAGGGATGCCTTCTAGAAAAAGAAGTACACGCTTCAGCGTCCCACCTTGTGCTTTCCAGACCGTCATTACGAGTGCAAGCTCAACGGCAAGTTGCGAGTACTTCACTTCGATCGTACTGAGCATCAACGTTCGCGCTAGCTTTACCGTATATTTGCCTTGATTGTGTACAATAAGGCCAACAGGAATGATAATGCTGCACTTGTGTAGCCGTGATCCATCAGTGTCTAATACCCACTCGGTCTCCAAATTATTGTCGGGTGGCCATGTTGTGGCCGGGACTATTTCACCATTTGGCGTGACGAGTTTTACATTAATGAAGTCGGGAGGTTGAGGAAGATTAACCACATCACCACTGTGAACACGATCAGTTTCTAGATGTTGAAGCACGCTTTCTGTAGCTTCATAATCATTCCAGGCTAGTGACATTAGTCTGCAGAATGTGCCGTTAGCAACTCCCCACTCCACATTTCCATTGCCATTGTCGAGAATTTGGCCGATCCCGCCCTTTACAAAATAGCCGAACAAACTTGGATAGTCGCTGGCATTGTAAAACAATTCATATAGAACCTCAGGTACATCACGGATAGGCTTTTTCCAGCGAAAGACTACAGTGTTTGTTGTCTTTGCAAGCAGAGTGACTGCGCATGCTGTAAGAGCCCCTTGTCGACATTGCTTGTAACTAGAATGGTGGTTTCATTCATCCAAGCAGGATCGCGTCCAACTTCTTCAGCCGTGAGTTCGTGAGTTATTGCACTGACACCTTCATCATTTAATGGTTGAAAGCCCTCAACGCCATCCTGTTTTCGGGGATATCTTGGAGGCAGAGCCCGAAATGCATCGAGAATCTTTTGCTGCGTAGGACATTGCTGGGCACGTTGCTGGGTCTCGAGGAAAAACACTCGAAATCGTCGCAATAAGTCACGAGCGTGAATTTGTACGGTATTGGGGTTAGACTGGTACAGCGCTTTGCAGAGCGGGGTCCCCATAAGTGCCTCTAGCTGCAGAAAATCACCTGCCTAGTTAAGAAATAGAGCGAAGAACGCTACGTGTGTTAGTGATTCCAGTAAGAGGTACGCAACAGTCAACCACCTTACCCATAGAACAGATTTACCACCAAAAGGGAGATCCGGGTTGTACACAAGGCGTAACCTCTTGTCCATTCTAACAGCAAATTCACTTCCAAGCATCGAAACTTCATCAGTTACAATGAGCCCTACTGTGCTGTCAAAAGTCAGACGCAGCTCGGCAAGTTTTGCAGCAGAAATATGATCGCTTTCTCGTCCAACTTTGAATGCTCCATGACACGTCTGACCACCTGCAAACTGACTTGCAGCAGCTCCTGTGGGACACATAATTACCGTTTTCATTCCGCGTCGCTCCAGTTCCTGTTGCAGCTTGCGAATGACAAACGATTTTCCGGTGCCTGCTCCACCATGCATAAGCGTAACTGTTTGAACAGGTTGCGACTTGTCCAAGTTTGATAAAACCCAGTCGATAATTTCTTGTTGCTCAGACGACGCGATTAAGCTAGACTCGGTAGTTTGTAGCGTTGGCTCTGCGAGCGGATCGTTCACGCTGCCATTTTCATAAATGGTGGTCTCTGTAGCAGAAGGCGATACATTTCGTGGGGGCATTTTCTGAATTTGGCGCGAAATCGATTGAAGGTTTTGAGGAAGGAGGCCCGCTTGATCATAATTCGTGGAGATGTATATGTGTGTTTGGAGATCGGAGCCATTCGAGGAACGACGTTGCTCTTGTCCGTTTTCACTTGAACCGTCCATTATTGACCAGTACGTCGATTGCAGAGCCTCGATACTGTCGCGATGAGTTGGATTTCCGAGTGCAGCAGCTCGAGTTAACCAGTACAAGAAGTCGTCATATTCTGCGAGGGTGCCATCGGCTTCTCGATCGACGCGAAGATCATGTTTGTTTCGTGTATTGGAACCGAGTTCATCAAACGGATTCTTATTCCAACGCGTCGCATTTCGAGCTCGCCAGTCCAAACACACTTTCTCGTTTTCGCTACTCCGAACACGCTTTTGAATAAAATTGTGAATCTGTCGGTATCTTTGGCGCATCACAAACGGAGCAGAAGAACTATCCCACGCAGAACATAATGCTGCTAATCCAGAAGCATTGAGATCAAATTCCGGTCGCTGGACATGGTTCCAAGGTACACTCACAGATATAATGTATCGCGCCAAATGATCCATGCGTTTTCCACTAGCTATTTTGCGCGGACACGAAGCCGGGGGTGAACCGCCAAATATCGGTGTAAGCATTTTTGCTCGGATCACTGCTACATAGTGTGGAAAAAGCGGGTGGTTGGGATCAAGAGGAAAGGTCTTACGTTTTTTGCGACCGCGACTAGAGCGGCCTGTTTCATGTTCCTGTTGAGGTACAATATCTATCGACAATGCAGACGAATTCGGAAGGCGCGTAGTCTCGAAAATGCTCGCCAGATATCGATATGGCTCGACTTGAGTGACAAAAATCAGTTTGCCCTCCAATTTATATGATCGCGTGCCTCCAGTGGTACGCTGATCGTTTAATGACGAATTCACGGCCGTGAGATCTTCTGTATGAGCGAAGTTAGCAAGATTTTCGATTGCTTTTCTACGGAGACAGAACCATCATCAGTGTCGTCCAAGAACTCATCATCGCTTAAACCCTCCATCCAGTCATCGCCTTCCGATCCATCAGTAGAAGTAATTTCTTCACTTGTATCATTGCCCTCGTAGCTGGTACTCGCACAACTTTCCTCTTCAGAGTTTCGTAATGCATCAATGAACCCATGAGAAAACACGTACCAAAACGATTCCGACGAAACGTATGATTTATGACCCAGCAGGGCGTAAATTATGAGCGGCAATGGCCATTCGTGGGCCCCTCCAAACGCATTTACAGCTCGCGTAGCCAGGTATTGTGCCTGCCGGACGGGAGTCCCACTATCTTCAGCTACACTTGGATACTTCAACACATCTCCCAGCGCGGTTAACATCACAGCGGCTGCATTTTTTAAACCAGCACCTTCCTTTGTCATGTAATTTTGTTGATATTCGTCAACCAGATCACCTGCGTCTTCTCCATTCATCACACTTGAGTTACAATGAGAAGCGGTGAGGCCAGAAAGCAGCGTGTTCGTTTCGATAAACATACCGTCTGGTTCTGGGCGAGATTTCACCCATACAATCGGTCCAGAAATGTGTGGGCGAAGAAATTCTCCTTTGGCTGAATCATAGCCTGCATCTAGCTTATCTTCGAGATCGGAATCCAGTGGGGCTCCCAGAACCGTCCCTGTCCGACCCCACCACTTCCATCTTCCTTGCTATTCCCTGTGGATCCAAGACGTGAAGCAACTTCCTTCAGTGGCATGTTGAGATCCCATAGCGTCGCTTAGGCATCAGTGGAGAACACGCCCTGTAACGGGGTTAAACGAAGGCCATTGTAGTACACTATGTGTCACCTTGACGAATATACATTTTCTATTAGCAGGATCTCAGTACGTGGCTTCAGAGCCACTCGATATGCATTTGACTAGGTTTAACTATGGTATATAGTTAAAGTCATACATTTAACCACAGGCGGCTTTGCCGCAAAGAAATAACAGTTCAGTTTTAGCATCAAAGAGTGTATTTACCTTGGGCTAGGAACACCGACTCTTTGAGTTTGTAGTTAGTTATACTTGTGTGATCTAAGCCTCTCCGGAGACTTAAGGGCTCGGAGAACCGCCAGCTGAGACTCGGAGAGTCATACGCCTTCCTCTGACGCACTACGCTACGCGCCCCCACTGCACTCCCAATCCAGCACCTACTGTCATCAGCACCTTTCTGAAAGCCAACACTCAACAAAATCGGGTTCCTTGTGGTCGAGCGGAAGTCAAATTTCAAAGTTCACCCGGACGGCCTTGAGACTACAACCTGATGATTTAATCTCAGGTTGGACTTTGCTAAGCTCTTCTTGGCCTATTTAGAGGCCGGATGTAATAGCAGCCAGCGTCTGCAAAACGTTATGTGCCCGGCACGAAGTCTTGGTATAAACAATCTAACCTGTTTGTATTGGAACGCACACTTTCTGAAATCAGGCCGAATCGAAGCATGTAAAAAGTTCCAGAGTAAAATGTTCCTAGAAACCGACAACGATTCATTCAACTGAGCAGCCATGCAGGTTGTTCCTACTCGACGTCTGTGATGCCTCCAACACCGAAGTGCACCAAACATTCGAGGCTGCAGCTTAACTTAAGCGCGATCTTGTCGCCTTCTTCCAACGCTGCAATCGCGACCAGCCGAGTCGAGTTGCTCTGTCCCCGGGTGAATTCTGCGTGAAGCGGACGCATGCTCCTCCCGTTCGTCAGCCGTTTCACTGTTCGATTGAAAGTGTCCGGCTTGGAGGCTGCAGAGACAACAGAATAGCCTAGGCTAGATAAGTTGCCGAGGAAGGTGTAGTTTCCTGATATCACAGTGTATAAAGATTGAACCCGCGGGAGGTCGGTGAGCACGCGACGCCAGTGCTCACTTTCGAATTCTCCTCTCCGCAGCTAAAGCCTCCAAGGAACCCTCCCTTCTCGAACATTTCCCGGCGTTTTAATGTCGGCCAGCTATTTTTATCTCCGCTCTGGTATCTTCAGCGTGATCGGTTTCACGTACGGCAAGGTGGAGGGTGTTGGAACACGAGGTGGCAAGGCAAGAGTGAAGCTCGTGTCAAGCGGCCGCTGGTCAGAAGAGCATGCGCAGGTGGTCGAGGTGACTGAGACAGAGATCGCATCAAGGGGTGTTACATCTGAGGAGGCGTTGAACGGGGCTGGCACATTCGTAGGGAGCGCCATTTGTACTTCAAGGGTCCGACCCGGTGGTGCACGACGGTCTGGTTGTTGGCTACAAGTGGGATGCAGAGCAACAGCACGGAGCGCTCGATGTGAATTTTGGCGGGACCGAGGTGTCCATAGTGTACATGCCTGACTCGACTCAGGACGTGGCCGTCGAAATATAGCTCTGCAGCCTTGTGGTGGTCAGAGCACCAGCCTTATCATGGCTTCAGAAATGGAACACCAACATGTGCGGGCTTACAACAAGTTCAACGGTGTCGACTGTACTCCGAATCGAGACTCAAAAACGCTTCTAGCTGACGCAGGTGGTAACCCTGTCCTCGAAACACGGCTCCTTCCACTGCTCGACATTACCAACTTTGAGGTGTTCCAGGTGGCAGTCCACCATATTTTAGATTACGTCTTTTACAAGGAAGGCGGACGCCCTCATCCCACCGGTGTAGTTTTTGGTGAATCCATATTCGACGATGTTGAATATCATGGAAGGGGCACAACCACATCATCGGTGTACTAACCAGCGACGGCTTCAGGGACAGAAATTGTTCGAAGTGACGGTCTCAGTGACTACGAGGACGATGATCACGACGTCGGGACACCCAAGCGAGCCCCACCATGTGCAGAGGGACCACCTGAAATGAAGCGTCGGCGCCAATTCGCCAGCACAAATTAATCGAGCACACAGATTAGGTCTTCGCAGGCTCCGGCAGGTCCAACGACAGCAGGATTACGGCTGGACTCGGATGTTGACCAGCAAATCTCGCTTCACCGGTCAGGAACCGTAACGGACAACTCAGCTCAGGTGGCGGTGAATCGTGGAGAAGACACTATGAGCAAGACCCACTTCCAGCCCACTGGTATGCAGACGACATTCCATTTAGCCCTGGTGAACGGTAAGTACGCGTCCTTTACGGCGCAGCAATGTGTTGAGTTTGTTCAGGTTCACTGGAGAAAATTCGGCTTCTTTCCACACCCTGCTGTCCTGCGCGGATTGTTCGGGTGGGATTTTGGTACGAGAGCGCTGTCGATCCTACATTTTGTTCGCGTGACGGAGTTGTAGAAGCGCGAGCGAGTTAGACGAAGTGATATGAGCAATTTTTCAAAGAAGAACACCATCCCTGTGTCACCGGAGGCGGCGGAGTTCTCGGTGCTGGCTGGGGCCGTTGACGTTCTCAGTAACGTCACTAGGCAGCTGTACCAGCCAGCAGTGCACGAGACATTGGAAGCTGCTTCGGTGTTCCTGGCTGAATTGCGTGTGGGCGAGCTTCCAACATCAGCGACAGCTCTGGCTGAGATTGCGGCGTGGATTGATGACCGCTTGGAACTGTTTCGTGTTTTCATTGCAGACGATAACTGGTCGCAAGTGTCCTCCAGCAAGTCTCATTTTAGTGCCTCGCATAAATCTTTCGTACGAGTGCACCAATTAATCCTCCGCCAAGATGTCGCCTCGGCGCTGAAGTCGGCCAAATCTGGCCCAGGTCGCAGCGAGCAAGCAAACCGAAACACAGCGCCCGTCAAACGAGTTCTAATTCCTCTAGAGATTCGCAAAGCGCTACCAAACAGGGGAATAAACAGATTTGTCTGCGTTTCCTCTCCGCCCAAAGTTGCCGGGGAAAGAATGGGAACTGCATTATCAGCAACCTATGTTACTTCAAGCCAGCTACCTTACCTGACAGCGTTCCCGATTTTATTGGAAACAATTATGGTGGTCTGTCGTCTGACATGCAGTGATGGTGCCTGGAGTCGAAACACGGTCCGATCACTCCATCGTCGAAGGACCAAGCAACGTGTATACATCCCTCACAAGATATGCCAAAAGTTCAAGGCGGACAGGTGCCATCGCCAATCGATTTTTGCCAGCTGTACAAGCCAATTCCAGCGACGCCCAAGGCTTATGAACAACCCACGCGATTCGGTCCCCTCGGGCCGCTCGACAGGCTCATGCTTCCGAGCCCGTCCGCCACTGGGCCGCTCAACAGGCTCATGCCTCCGAGCCCGTCCACCTCAGTACCACCAGCCACAGCATACCCCTCGGGTTTACGCGCGCTTGGACAACACAAGGGCATTGTGGCATGCGATCAAGCCTCCTGTAGCAATTTCGTATGAGGCCAGCAGCGGAGTTTTGAAAACACGACGCTGATTCGCCAACGTCTGGTACGTTTGCATCACGAGACTGCTGAATGTGCCATGGCCAGGCTTTGTTTCAATAAGGGTTTATGCCCCCAGAGCCCATGCCTCGTTCCGTCACGGAGAATGACCGAGTGACGTACTTTCTAGACCGCAATAAGCAGAAGGTGTACAGTATGTTTATCCGCCTCACGGGACTGCAGCTACCAGGATTCGTTCGACTACTTCGGGGTGAATCCGTCCAGGATACACGTCCAAATAAAGCCCTGGAAGAGCCAAGCGGCTTACCAGCGTGGGAAAACTACCGATACCGGTCTCGTTGGCGTAGCATCGTGAATCAAGGCGTAGTTCCTTCTTGGAAGTCGTCTTTCAAAAGGCAGTCGACCCCGCCGCCAAACATGGGTCTGCTAAGCGTGCACTGAATATCATCGTCAAACATCTGCAATCCGGTCAAGACTCGAACCCCTATCTCATTTTGGATATCAGCTTGCTTTCATGTCTGCAAGACGTCACCTGCAGCCCGTTTGGGGTAGTGCAAAAAGGTGATGTGGATCTCTCTACTGATGGCCGAATCATTCATGGCCTCTCTTTTTCCACCTGGCGACTCAGTGAACGACACAGAGCCCGAGTATGAGGTGGATGTTGGTTATGACGGCACAGAGGCGTTGGCAAATCGACTTATGGATGTGACGAGAGTAGCTCCTACGTTACAACAAATGATGACCGGTGACGTCAATGGGGCCTTCCGCAGCATTCCCATGTCCGCTGATCATGTTGGGCGTTTTGCTGGTACTATCCCAAAGCTTGGTATCCTAGTCGTTGACCTATGCTGTCCATTTGGCTGGAAGAACTCACCACCATCGTACTGGATTGCGGTTGAAGCTATCAGTTCATTTGTATGCAAGTTCCGCACCAGCTTGGCCTCATCAGCCTGCGTCAGCGAAGGAAAATTTCGCTGCTAAGACTTGGTGTGACGACCACATTGCAATTGAGCCCGATATTTGATCGAGGCTAGCCGAAGCACAGCTTGCGCTTCGGGTTGCGATGGTCACACTACTTGGATCAGATGCCTGCAACGAGAAGAAGTTCACGAGCTGGTTTAAAAAGGGTCGAGCGCTAGGCCTAGACTGGGATATTTCAGCACAAACTGTCTCGATGCCACCGGAAACGGTGGCGAAAGCACTACGACGTCTTCAGCTTCTAGTTAACCGCGCAAAAACAACTCGAACAGAGTTGCAGAAGCTCTTGGGCAGCCTCCGCCACGTGGTTACATGCATCCGACCAGCAGCACCCTTCTTCCAGCGGTTTGCAACATTAGCACGCAGTGCTCCCCGGTTTGGATATGTGCAGGTATCCGCAGACGCCAAAGATGACCTTCGGTGGTTCGAGGTGATCATTAGAATTGAAAGGCTGAACGCGATACCTGTGGCCCGATTCACTAGCCGTCACGAACCTGACTACGATTTTGGAATGGACACCAGTGACCAAGGTCTATGCGCCTTGTTTCCCGCTCGGAAACAGTATGTGCAGGTACAGTTTACAACGGAGGAGCAAGCGCTCATTTCGTCACCGCAATGAGACGGGCGACAGCACATTTTGCATTAACGTGCGTGAGTTGATGAGCGTCGTTTTTGCTTCCCCTTGTATGAGGATCGGTGTGGAAGAGCTCTCGCGAAGGCACCGACACTCATGTACGGTTATGGATCGATAATATGTCCGCTGTGGCATCGAACAACCACAAGTCGAGCCGCAACAGCTTTGCGCAAATGTTGCTGCGCATCCTTGCTATCTGCGTAGTCCAGTATGATTTTTATTCGACAGCCTCTCACGTTGCCGGTGTGGATAATATCATGGCCGACGCAGGCAGTAGGGTGTGGTTATCGCCGTCTCCAGCTATCTCGTTTTCTAACTTAAGCTCTGGATGGACCCAAGTACGGATCCCGGACGACTCTCGAATTTCTCGAGTCTTTGGGAGCGCTACTACGAGCGGGGTTTTAGCCCAATCCTCCAGGAAGCATTATTCACGACTATGGGAACAGTGGGTGGCTTGGTGTAACATGATGCACTGTAGCCCGTGGCTCGTTTCAAAACAATGTCGACAAGAATGCGGCGCAACTAGGCGCATTTGCTGTGCTGTTTCCTTGATGGCAACGAACAGGTGGTGACACCCAGAAGGGCCGAAGTGGTAGCGATTAAGTTGAGCGGAGCGAAAAACAATCGATTTGGGCAAGAAGAATTGCGGTATCATTACAAGTCGAAGGACAAGATGATTTGCCCAGTTAGAGGGGCACAATGGGTCCACAAGGCTGCAGGAATGTTCGGAATGAGGCCGACGAGCCTGCACTGTCGATGCGGGGTGGAGGAATAACTTCTAAAAGCATTTCAACAATCCTCAAGAAAGCGTCGAGGAGCGTCGGTCTCGATCCAGAAAGATTCTCAACACACTCTGTCCGCATCGGTGGCGCCACAGCGCTGCTCAATTCGGGAGTCGATCGGCTCGTCATTAAGCTGCTGGGTCGTTGGCTGTTAAATTCGTTTGAGGAGTACCCGGTCTTGTCCGCTAGAGGATCAGCAGACCTCTCACGGCAAATGTGCTGCGAATAACGAGAATCGACACCAAGAAGCGCTACTGGATCGGCCATTTTATCTTGGGGGGTAGCCGCCACGCCGCCCCCTAGTGTGGTGGGAAATGAACAAAGCATTTGCCCCAACGTGACATCACTGGAAATCGACATCCACATCACCGAAGATGGAAAACTAACGCCGTGCTTACACACGGTAAAGATCTGGATTTCAAAGTCGTTGCACATACAGAAGCATTAAAAATCAAGGACCGGGCCCAACCAAAGTGCGGCGCCGGGCCACAGCGCACAAAAATTCCGTTGGGCACGACGAAGGCTCTAACCCGTCCCGGAGGAGATGATCGAAGTCTACGACAAGATGACGCTGGCGACGATGAAAAAGCGCAATCCCTGATGCGGCAGCTTCTTGCGCTGGCCGACAATCGGCAGACAAGCTGAAGCACTGATTCATGTTTAAGAATTCCACCCTCGAATTGCTCCGTCAACATTGCTAACTCCCAATACATTTTCCTTTTCTATTCTCTCTCTAGTCACGTTACCTTTACCCTTCTTTTACAGGCATTGATTATATAAAACGAAGCGTCAATCTGAAGGCCTGCGCTCAGCAACTTGACGGCGCCCATGGTTTTTTTATTTCATGCACGTGAAAGCTCGGGCTGAGGCTGCCATACGGTCCACCCACGCGATGTCTGAGCTGCGGGTGTGCGGTGTGACAATTTAACCTATTGTGTTTTAAAGGCAGGTTACATCAAACCGATTTCACCTACCTTTATTCAAGCAAGATTCACCCAGTGAATGCGGCAGCTATCCGCCACAAGCGACATTCAATGGGTTTTTTTCTCTTTGCTCGACCGGTTATAACAGGTCTATCCAAACAGTATGTGTATCAAGTTTAGAATCTCAAATTTACGCTTGTAGCCACAGCCATACGACGGGGTCCGACACCAAGCAAGAAGGCGACGACAAATGATGCACTCGTCTTATCCAGGATCACCGCAGCGGTGAGTACACCTGGAGCCGGCACTGTATTGGTTCCGGCGAGCTTCGGCGACTTCCACTGATGCGGCTGGTTGTGAAGGTGGATCAGAAGATGATCTTTTGCTACGATCCGCTCAACCAGCCACCATTCAAGAGTCGTTCAGGCATTTGCGACGAAGTTGGTTAATCTCGGACTCTCAGATTACACGATCGTTATGCACAACACACCCATCCAGTTTGACGAGCACATCTGCGGCATCTTCGTTTGCTAGATGTACGTGGGCCAAGTTATCAAGTCTGCTCCGCGAGATTTGAGTGGGTACGCTTTGACTAGACGCCGCTACGAACTATTCCATTACATCATTGACGGACAGGCGATTCCTGTCGTCTCGGTTCCGACCGACCGCGCGATGCCATCGGCACACATGGTCTCCAGTGACACCGAGGCGTCCCAGCCGACGCAGTCAAATTCTCAATGACCGACATCGAGGCTTTCCTGTCAACACAGAGAGCAACTGAGGCACACGCGAGCGACACTGATGCGGCCCACTCGGCGCAGTCGACGCAATCTGTCATGATATAAAGTGCAAGCGGCACAGAGACATCAAATTCAACGCAGTCAGCGGCAGAATGGAGTTGTAGCTGGCGTGATGAGCGGTAACCAATGCAATTCATGTATCCTTTATTGAGCTCTGTCATGCCACCCTTCCTTGGCTAAACATCGCCGACACGGGCACATGATCAGCTTCAACTATAACCTGATGAGGATCAGACTGTCTATTGAGCTGCGTATCGCTACTGAAGATGTCTGCGTGGCAATTTGCCTCAGTCATCTGCCATGACGCAATCGTTTTTCTCCTCGCTTTCTCATCTGCTGCTCGATACTTCGGGGGGGGGGGGGCACTCCCCGAAGGACACGTGGGTGGTTGCGTTGGCCAAGTCCGGAGTTAGATTCTTGAGCGCATGCTTGGCCGCATGGCTGGGCTGCTCACTCGCTTGGATGCAGTCTGCTTGCAGGAGACATTGGGCGCATGGCCGGGGGGCCGGTCACCACTTCGGACAGTCCCGACGTGCCATCTTGACGGAATCCGTGGGGTCTTCCACGAGCTCGATTTGCTCTGCTCTTCAGGTCGATTCTCGGGCTGACGACCTCGTGCAGCCTTGCCTAGGCGCACCACTGGACGAAGAGTATCTGGCCTGGTGCTTTCTCACCATAAACGACCGGTACTGGATCTCTCCTTAGTTTGGGTAGCGTGAGAATGTACGAACTATCAGAACGTACAGTAATTTTGGGTGAAGCTACACTGGATCTAAAATCTAGAGCACACGTCCGAGCGGCGAATTTGAGTCAATCTTTCACTGCATGTCAGGTGATAAGCTTAGTCAAGCGTCTTCCGCAATGCGAGTCAACCGTCTTCCGCGGGCCACAAGACTTTCTCGAATTTCTCCACGGAGTATTCCTCCAAGTCGTGCACTCGTTCGACAGTAGCTGGGTTCAGGTCAAACGAGTGTTTTTTCTCGACCGACCACAGACCCCAAGACGAATGGAACTTCAGGAGCAACTGGGGAGCTGAATGCCTCCATCATCTTTTGTTGACAGCGTTCGTCCGCCATTGTCCTGGTCCAGTCCACAGCTGTACAGCTTGTGGAGAACCTGCAGCACAGCAATCATAAATTGGTTCAGCTACATGCTTTTTTTTAGTAAAACTCGTCAGGATAGTGTTAGCCTACCGTGATATATCACTCATTGAGGCGTCTGATAGTGTGCTGTCGCTCATCGCGTAGTCTGCTTGGTCCAAGTTACCTTTATACCTGCAGGAACAGCGATGCGATACCCAAACTGTTTACTTTCTCCGTGCGCACAACCAAAGCATCCCGCGTGCAAGACCTTACCATTGCTGCTTGGAGGCAAAATCCTCCATCCAGATTGTCAATCTCTCGTTCTTGAGAGTAATGACGTATCGGTAAGATGGCGCGGGAGGTGGCAAGAATGCAGTATTGCCCTCCAGCTCGATATCACTATTGGGGGTCGTCATCTTCCAAGCTGAATGGGACCTCGGATGGGAAGCCCCAATGCTTCTTTAACCGGAAAGAAATGTCGAGTGTGGGTGGATCTGGGAAAGATGCTGAGCTTGTTCTGGAAGTTGAAAGAATTACCAGACTGCAATGCGTCCTTCGTTCTAACCAGCACAACCTCGGAGTGATAATCAACCGGGATCGCCCTGCATTTCTCACCATTCACGCATAGGATCGTGCCACTACCCACCATTTTGAAAGGTCAGTCCTCGTTTCCAAAGATGAATGAGGTCCGGGCCATTTTAAAGGACGCGATCGGCCAAGATGACAATTCCCAGCACACATGCACACGGCAATAATAGAGGGGTCGTGAATATCAACCAGAGTACGAACAATGTCGTCGACGGGAACGAGAAGTAGCCGAACGGAACGCTCTTCGAAGGCCAATACTCCAAGTATCACATAACGAAGCGGAGCTGGAACTTCTGTGTCTAAAGTCGGACGTCACAACCAAAGTTCGAGTGGATCCGCTGGATCATGGAAGAAGAAGAAAAGCAATTCAAGGCTGAAGAGGTGAATCGACAATTGAGGAGGTTATTTCTCCAGCTACGCAGCACAGCTCCGATTCTTCGCGTCCTGATCTCGCGTGGCGCAGCAATTGCGAAGGTAAATGGGGGTCCAAAGCGTAATATCCTTTGCTTTGGGCTTTCATGACTGCTCCGCTCCGGCGTTGATAGTGCTTGTGTACTCGTGGATGGCGTAGCAGGCACAGGAAGTTCGTTGCAGCTCGCATCCTATCCTTGTGGGAGGCCATCGATTCGTACCGCTAACCTGCCTAGCGCGTTGTGAGCAGGGTAATCTGAGGCTGGGTTTCAACGTTGAGGTTGTGGGCAGTTTGTGCTTTGCTATGGTGAGCTTCTGTGAATTGTTTGTTACCTGATACTGCAGAGACTACAGAAATTGATGTTGTTTGAACAGATAGGCAGCCTCCCAGCATAAAGTAGTCGACAACTGTGTCGATGATTAGCGTTGAAAGTCAGTTTTCTCGTATTTCTTGCCACCTCACACTCTGTTTGAATTCACCGTGTGGGGGGTGATTGCACGAATGAATTCTCACAAACCACGTCCCTACCTTCGGTTACGGCTACTTCACGTGATTCGGCCTCGTCCCGAGTTGTCATCGTTCCAGGAGGCGTGAAGCTGGACGTCATGAATTTATTGCAGCTCGAGTTCCCGAGCCAGCCTAACTTGCTGTTCAAGAACTGCTTCACGAAGTCACTCCAGCTCGTCTTGCTAGCCCAACGTTATTGCCGAAAGCTCACCATTACTACTTGTTGAGCGTCCACCCTCGATTCCTACGCACAGACCATCTCAAGTGTACCAGAAGCCAGGCTGAACGCGTAGGCGATACTGTATCACCAGCGCCAAACAAACCGATCGACATTTCACGGATAACTCCAGCAGAACATTGTCCAAGTTACAGCTCCACAACTTGGGATCTGCAGAGGATTACAGTGTTCGCTATGATAACGAATACCGTGAAATACTTCGAAGTAGGCAATAATTGAAGCGTCACGTCGTCAGCTTGATGCATATCGCCCTTGTACCAACGACGTATGAATATGATTGAAGGTTTTTGAGTCTGAAGCCAAATAGTACCGCATAGGTTGACTTCCATCTTGGCTGCCGGATCCTCCAGCCAGATACTTCGAAAAACTCAATCGTTGGTCTTTGAGTACCGATAATAAGGTGAGGCAAACACAGTAGCCGTACCATCCCGCCGTCATTTGTTAATGTCAAACTCTACACGAGCTGAGCTGTACTTGGCAAATTCGCCTGAGTTAGTTCTCTTCCTCCGTAGTCTTGAAGTTGTGTGAATCTGCGACGCTCTAGCAGGTTGTTGAGTTCCGATCGGAGTAAAGCTAGCATAGATGGCATGTACTACGTATTATTACTAGTAGCTGCCAGCTGCAGAGCTTGAGCGCTAGGCAGCACAAGTAAAACCCGTGACAAGGATGTCCGTTACCGTACGAGGCCACTCAGTTAAAATTGAAGTGATACAAGTCGCAACTCGAACCAGTCTTGTCAGGTGAAGGTACAGCCAGAACACAAATCGCCTTCAGATGTTCACCCACGAAGAACCTGAAGAAAAAAAAGCAGTTGGGCATGAACAATCTCGTGCTTAGCAAGAGTGTCGTCATCCCGCCTTCTTCGAGTACCTGTAAAGTGACCTGCAACCTGTTCACCTGCACGATATGACACCCACCAACACACGGAGGAGGCAGACGACGAACCCGCAAGAGCATTTTCAGGACTAAAATACGACCTTGGCTTTGATTTGAGGCACTACCGCTCCCGACTGGCCGCCCGCAGCGCTCCATCCGCGTCCGCAGATCTCCCGCCGCGACGCCCGATCTGTCCGCGTCTGTGTCCCCACTCCCGCCCCGGTCATCGTAGAGTGACATCGTCGTGGTCAACAGAGACCGTTCA
The DNA here is from genome assembly GCA_019155715.1 of Phytophthora pseudosyringae. NCBI lineage: Eukaryota > Oomycota > Peronosporomycetes > Peronosporales > Peronosporaceae > Phytophthora > Phytophthora pseudosyringae. The sequence goes on along the minus strand of JAGDFM010000177.1, from coordinate 61,697 downwards.
CCAGCAGCAGCCTACCAGCCAGCCAGCCAACGGAAGCTCCTGCAACCGCCCGACGCCTGCAGACCCGCCGCTACAAAGCTGCTCGAGAGCTGCACTTAGTACTGGTGGCCGGCCGATTTCTTCTTCTCGCCCAGCTCGAAGTGCTTGGTGCGCTTCATGGGCAGCTGCTTCTTGGCCTTGCACTCCTTGCACTCCATGCGCAGCGTGATCTTCTTGGTGGTCTTGGCCTTCTTGTGGAACACGGGCTTGGTCTGGCCGCCGAATCCCTTCTGCTTGTCGGCGTAGCGACGCGCGCCCTGGGCGTACTTGGAGGCCTTGCCGGCCTTGTACTGGGTGATCTTGTGCACCGTGTGCTTCTGGCACTTCTTGCCCTTGCAGTACGTGCGGCGTTCCTTCGGCATGTTCACCATGGTTGCTGAGGTCTACGGGCAGAGCACACACGAGCAGCAATTAGTCTGCGTCATCAACCGAAGCGCGCGGGGGGGGGGGGTACAGAGCGCCCCGCCTACCTGTCTTCTAGTCCGATTTCAGAAATTACGAGCCCGATCAAAAAGCCGCAGCGCCGAGCCCCGCGACAGCCAGTGGTTGGTCCATAGGCTCCCTCGTGTGGCGCACACCACGGATGGTGTTGTCGTACACGAATGCGTAATTACAGCAAGCTTTTTACACATGCGCACCGGACGTGATTGGCTGATATTCAATGTCGACAGAATGATAGTGCCACTGTGTCGCTTTAGGAGAATTCGACATGGCGCGGTCATTCCAGTGCATGTCGGCTTCAACTTTGCCTTGTTGGTGTTGCTTTGACAACAAGTTGACCGAAGTAATGCTGCGGCCTACGATGAAGGTGAGGAGCTTGCTTGTCGTGTCCCCGGATACGCTCTGTACATTTACATTTGTACATTCCGTGCTCGAGCATCGGCCGATTCAAATCGCGGGCAGCCTCTTCGAGGCGTCGCGATGGCAAAGCGTTGCCGGTGCTTTCGCGATCCTGCAACCTGCAACGTGTGTGCTGCCATCAACACGGGCGGCAGCGGAATGCTCCGACCGAGTCCCGCGTGACGTTCGCGTCTGTATTGCGTGACGTTGGGGGAGTTCGCATCGGAGCCGATTTAAGGAGTGCAGCAGCCAAAAAGGCTGGAAATCATGAGGACAGGCCAGAACAATGCAGCCAAAAAGACAACAGGGGACAAGTCAGTGCAAAGTCCGCCCTATGTCGCGCAGAAACGACACGACGCGCCTCATTCGCTGAAAGTCCGCTCTGTGCGCCTTCCAATTCGCCACAAATAGGTAGCAACCCGAACCCTCGACTAAAAATACCAGTCCAGAAACCGCAGCTTGCGCACATTCGGCAAGCAGCGAGCACCCCGGACGGCGGTTCTGCTCTCTTCGGCCGCTTGTAGCACTCCGTGCAGACGTCTGCGGCCGCCACAGCTGCATTCAGCTGCTCCCCGGTCGTCTCCTGTATCGTTCCAGCCAAGTGCCACCCCCCAACTCGCGCGCAGAGGACCAGGACCCAGTCCTGAACGACTACACATGGGCAACTCCGAGTCGCGCGAAGCTTCGTCCTCTGGCTCGAGCAATGCGCGCCCCGTGCGGCGCTCGCTGCCTCCGCAGTCGAGTGTCGACTCTTCGGATATGACCGGGGCCGGCGTCCGCGGCGAGAGGCGCTCGGCGTCCATGCCCAACGAGCGCGAAGCCGTCGTGCCGAACCGACGCCACGTCCCAAGGCCGCGACCTTCTCGACGCCACCAGAGCCGCAGCCCCAGCTCCAGCTCCAGCAGCAGTAGCAGCAGCAGCGAAGCTCAGATGCAGCGCGAGCGCGGCGGCATTGAGCAAGGACAGGAGGCGACCGAGGAGGCCTCGTCGCAACTCAGCTACTGGTACTTGATCAAGCACGGCTACACGGAGCTGGTGCATCTGATCATCCGTCCGCCGCGCACGAAGTACGACCGCGAGGATCTGGGCCCGGACGAGTTTTCTTTTGCAGGGAGAGCCTTTGTTCGAGACGATTTTAGTGTGGTGAACGACCGCAGACAGAACCTCGTGTGCTCGCACTGGCGGCCGGCGACGCCTCCCACGACGCAACAGTTGATGCCATGCGTAGTGTACCTGCACGGCAACTCGTCGTGCCGATTGGAGGCACTGGGAGTGCTAAGGACGTGTCTGGCGGCTGGACTTTCCGTTGCTGCCTTTGACACGGCGGGGTGTGGCAAGTCGGATGGGGAGTATATTTCGTTGGGTCACTACGAGCGTGACGACTTGCGAGATGTCGTATCGTATCTTCGGGCCAAGAAGAATATCGGAGCTGTTGCGCTATGGGGGAGAAGTATGGGGGCAGCCACGGCGTTGCTGCATGCGGATAGAGACCCGTCGATTGCAGGAATTGTCGTGGATAGTGCGTTTGCCAGTCTGGAGCAGCTTGTGGAAGAGGTTGTGGAGCGTGGGCGGCAGGAAGGCTTGACGCTGCCAGGATTCCTCGTCAAGATCGTGTTGAAGTTCATCCGCTCGTCGGTGAAGAAGCGGGCGCATTTTGACTTGCGGCGCCTGGCCCCGATTGATCACGCTCCCGTGTCGTTTGTGCCAGCGCTGTTTGTTGCTGCTGAGCACGATTCCTTCATTGCACCGCACCACAGTGATCAGATCTTTGCGGCGTATGGCGGCGATAAGAATTTAGTCAAGGTGGACGGCGATCACAATAGTTCACGACCGCAATTCTTACTGGACTCGGCAGCGATTTTCTTGCAGACGGCGTTGCAAGTAGATGCGGCGGCTACTGCAAAGCCGAGTGGATTCGCTGACGGTATTACGGGCGGTGGGGGTCGCGTGCCGTGGGATGGCGCCTTGGGCCGCACATCGTCTCTGTCCATGTGTTCATCTCCTGCGTCTTCCTACCGCATGACGCAGGATCTTGATGCGCGATACTCAGGCAAGAACTCGCTGATGGTACCGATGGAGCCGTGGTCGTGCCCGTCGTGCACCTTCGTCAACCGGCCGTTGTCCATGCAGGTAAGGCAATCTTCATGAGAAAACTTTTTACTATCGCTCAATGGCACTAATGCTTCGTTTGTTGCTGTCTTACCAGTGCGAAATGTGCCGTAATATCTATTTCCCTGATGATGATGATGAGAACGAAGATGCTGGGGACGAGGAAGATGACGCTCTTCCTAGTGGAGCTGCACGAAGCCGCGCTTTGACTACAGGTGGTGTGCGGCCTCCGCCTGCCCCAGCACAATCGCGAGCGGCATCACGAAGACGATCACTTGAAGCAGTGGCATCGCCTTGTCCGTCGTTCGTGTCATCGACATCAGCCCAGCGACCTGCTCACTCGGAGCGATCAGTTGGCGTGGGGACAGTCACTACAGCGACGACGTCGTTATCTTCACGGACGCCGTTGTCTCCATAGGTATAGACGAAGGTTAGTCTTGCAGATCCGTTCGCGTTTTTGAATAGTGGCCACCAAGCGAGCCTCGACGACAGAGAAGCAAAGCAGTTTTGGTGAGAGCGAAGAACAGAAAGTGGAAAAATGGACGTTTGCTGAAGTCGCCGTCGAAAGTGAACTGCTTCACCACTTGTGCGGAATTTGTACCATCACGAATCACGAACCATGACATGGAGTGACTCCAAACAACGAGAAGACAACCAGATATTATAGCATTAGGACAAAACTAAAAACTAGGAGCTGACACTTATGTACGATGAAAAATAGAGCTAAACACTGTCGATGATCACTTTCTCCGCATGAGGAAGAAGTAGCTGCCGTTAAATAGGACCCAGGCGCCCACAACGTAGGCGTACGACGGCGTCAACTCTGTGGTCGTGGCGGTCGAAGACGCGTGCGGGCCGACGTCACTGCTGGTGAAGCCTGCGTTGTCACTTGAGTTCAAATCGCTGCCTGACGGAAAGTCGTCCCCGACGTTGTTGGAATTGCTGGCGCTGCTTGAGCCACTGAACGGGCTCGAGCTGCTTGGGGCACTAGCGCTATTAGCGCTTTTGCTGGGGTTACCGGAGGAGCTACTAGAGCTGATCGGGCTGGCACTACCTGTAGTGCCGCTCGGGCTTCCTGATGGCTCTACTGCAGCACTGAGCTGCGGACTCTCCCCAGAGCCCACCAAGCTGAAGTCCTCCTGTGCTGCTAACTGTCTCGCAGCCACGACGGGCGACCCCACCTCGCTCAGAACATCCTCCTTGGCATTCAGCAAGTTGGAAAGCTGGTTCAGCTCGTAGAACTCGCGAAACAAGCTCGCATTCGGCGCCACAACGCCTCCAATCCCACCAGCCGCAACCAAGTCCTCTCGAATCCGTAGCAACGTCTCCGCCAACGAGCGGAAGCTCGTCTGCGATTGTCGATACTTGCACTCAGGCAGCCACGTCGCCTCGACCGCTCGACGGAGCCACGCAGCATACGCCTCGGACCTGCACAACCGCGTCGTCTGCTCCTTGGACGGCACCACAATCTCCTCTGAAGGCTGCAGCAGTTCCTTCACGTCGTAACCAGCTGCTTCCCGCTTGCAGGAGCTCAGCATGTCGTCCAGGAGGAACTCGCTGTCCACTCGAGCATTGATGGCTTCTGGACACTGCTGGATGCCGCCACGCTGCGTGACGGCGCTTTCCACGTCGCCGCGCTGGCCCCACCACGCCAGCAGGTGAGATCCCGCGACGTACGCGCGCTCAGAGGCCTGTTGCGGCTGATAAATGATAGGTTCTTGGGCGGTAGAGCCCGTCACCGATGGGGTCATGACGACGGCGAATAGCATCGCAAGCAGGAGGAACCGGACGCTGCAACCTGCGCTACGTCGTCTGCCGCTACCTGTTCTGCTATTTATCCGGAACTGGGGCCATTTGACGACGCTTTGACGCCGAGAAAGCGCCATCCTGGAACACCTGAACTGGACTGGCCGCTGGAATCGCGGTATCTCGGCCAATACGGGGACTTGCGACGCCAGAGAGGGGTCACACGCACTGCAAGAGCTGTGGCTAACGACGGGTGTGTGCCGGCGGCCTGCGCGCTCGGCTGGGCGTCCAGGAGAAGGCTGAAGAGCGCGATGGAGAGGCAGTCTGCCTTGTCTGGCCTGGTCAAAACGTTCGTCTGGTCGTCCTTTTCGCACTCGCACTTAGCGCAGTGTCACCCCATCAGCCATATGCTATATGAGAGGATTAGCCTGTCTAATAGCATGATAAGAGTGCTATGTGGCTGGGTGGGTGCGTCAAGTGGGTGAAACGTGAAAAAGCACAAACTGACGAAGACACAAACGACCGAACTGCCCGCCATCTGGATGGCTCGTCCAATTTGCTTTTAGACTAATAACGAAGCGTTAGTCCGCAACAGCAACAGGCACCAAGCAGGAATGCGTTGTGGCAATTGGCACTTGCCTCTTGCACCGCCGGGTTCTCCTCCTCGCATCTCCATCCGTTTCCATGTCAGGTTGCAGTCCCTCCAAGTTGGAGTCCAACCATCCACAATAACGCGTACAGCATCCCATTCCCGCGAAGCTTCCAGCGGCCTCGGACGTCGTTACGTTACTACTCCACTGCTTTTGCCGTTCGTAACGTACGGCGGGTAAACACCCGACCGTTTTATAATCCCGCGAGCCAGCAGGAATTCCGCATTCGGCAAAGCCCCGCGCACAACTCGCCAGTCACCTCGCGCCATGGCCAAGAAGCACGGGAACGCGCCGCCGCCGCTCAAGCCGTTCGCGTCGCTGGACTCCACGCGCTGGCTGCACTCGCTGGGCGCGCTGCTGCTCACGGCCGGGGCCTGCTCCGTCATGTGGGAGCTGGCGGCGCTGCACGCGCAGAGCTCCCTGTTCGCGTCGGACGAGCTGCGCGCTGAGTTCTTCACGCTGGCGGCGCCTGCGTCCGTCACCAACTCGTCCGCGTGGAAGGCCGTGGACGGCAGCGTGCACGCCGAGGTCTCGTCCGACGAGCTGCTGCACCTGAGCTTCCTGGAGGCGGCGTGCCAGGTGGAGAACGACTCGGTGCTGCCCTGGACGTTCGCGGCGCCGGGCTCCGCCGCCGACAGGGCGTTCCCCAACCCGCAGGCCAGCACGTCGCTGCTGCACCGAGGGGACCCGCGGCTGCTGGACCGCTTGGCGCAGTGTCCCGACGTGGACATCTACCTGCCGTCTTCGGCGCGCGGGCCGGCGGGGTGCGCCGCGATCGCGGGGCCGCTGAAGTTCCTGCGGTCCAGATTGCTGCCCGACTGGGCCCTGCACACCGAGATGTACGACGTCGCCACGAGGGCGAGCAGGCGCTACGCCGACCTCTGTCCGCACACGCCCATGCTGTTCCTGTCGCCCGACCACCTGGTCCGGATGGTGCAGGCGCCGGCGTGGCCGCAGGACAAGCCCGCGTACCTCATGGCGCCGACCGTGGACTTCCATACGGGAGGAAGCGCGCCGCCGCGTCCGGCCAACTGGACGCGCGCGGTCCTGGAGCTTACGGACGTCGTGCTCTGTCGCACCGTGCGCTGCGACCAGGACATCAAGCACTTCCTAGTGCGCCAGGCCATGGAGAACGGCCCGGACGACGAGAGCAGCGCGCCCATCAAGAACACCCGTGTCCTGTACACCAGCCAGGTGACGGCCGACCCGGCCAACCTGGCGCGGAGGATGCTGGACGGCGACGCCGTGCGGCCGAACGTGGCCGACTTTGCCTACACGCGCTTCGCGCACACGACGTGGAACGTGTCGTCCAGGTCGACGCAGGACGTTTTCAACTGCTGGAACAACCACCGGACGGAGCTCCCGCCGCTCGACGTGTATCTGCTGCGGGCGCTGCACGAGAACAAGCCGAACGACGGCACGAGGCTCTACAAGCCGTTCCCTGGAGACAGCGACACGAAGGTGCAGGTGCTGGACGCGATCCAGTTCTCCAAGAAGTTCGGAGACGCCTCGTTCTACATCTGCCCGACGGCCGGAGACGACTGTCTCGACCTCGCGCGAGCTTCCGGCGGCGTTGTCGTGACGGCGGACGCCTATCCGATGAACGAGTTCGTCACAGCACGGTCGGAAGGGGTGGCGTTCCCCACGCAGCAGTCGACGTCGCTGCCTCCAGCTGACCGTCGCAGTCTGGTACCCGACGACTCGCTGTTGCTGCCGCCGCCGCCAGCGAACTACCGCAGCTCGGAGCTGTGCGCGGCCGTGCTGAAGCTCAAGGCATCGCTGTCGCTGAACGAGCGCAAGAACATGGGCGCGCAGACCCGTCGCCGCTTCCACGAGGACGCCAAGTTCTTCATCCTCAGCATGCTGGAGCTCCAAGCGTTCACAACCCACACACGCCGACTGAAGGACGAGGCCTCGGAGCTTGTGCAGAACCTCCGCCACCGTTAAAAGACGTACTCAATCAAGTATATTATCATTAGAGAACCCTGTGGACCACCAGGTGAGGAAGGAGGGATATTTGCAGCGTGAAACGACTCTGCGACCCTCACAAGGCACACGAAACTACGTCTGGGGGGCTCAATTCAAGCCGCACCGATGCCTGAAGATTTCTTGGGTACCGTTGTCGCCACCGGTGGATGGAGTCCAAGCTAACTTGAGTCTGTGAACGGCAACAGCCAAGTCTGGTGCCAAGGGCATGTTAGCGACTGCTATAGCCGAGGTGTTGACGCTGCGGCCTCGTGTTCCAGTGGCATTCCTCGCTTCCCAGTACGTGACTCGTCCCTTTTGCTTCGGTTTTGCAAATATTCTGCAGGTGCTGACAGTTTTTCTTTGCATCCGACGATGAACCTGCAGCTTCCAGGGCCTGGTGACCAACAAGTCTGCAGCTGGGATCTCCTGTCTGCGCTCCTGCCACCCAAGCAGCCCAGCATTCCCGTCCGCTGTCGAGAAGGTCTTCCATGACCTAGCAGCAATTGAAGCAGCACCAACGACAATACTCTCGACCAGCAGCAGCACTGATTCTCTGCAGCGTTCAAGTTCGGCGGCTCAGCAGGGGCCGAATCCATCCCGAAAGGTGAAAGCTGGAGGCCCGACCACCATCAGCGAGGCTTCGTTCTTACAGCTTCTGCAGCAACTCAGCACGGACTTCCCGAAGCCTTTGCAGACTCGAGTTCTCGAGACTGCGCTCTCTGTCGCGCCTAGTGCCAGCACGAAGGAGACGCCAAGCAGTCGAGGTGTGGGGCTCGCACGCTTTCAGCGAGGCGTGCAAGCTTGTCTTCTAGCGGAGGAGCTCATGGATGCAGCCACATTGCTGTTTCAGGCGCTGGAGCTAAAGAACTCGGCCAGTCCCGGTGCAGTGACTTCGGATACGTTGATGAACGCGCTGCGGTCCGCTGCAACGTCGCAGTTTCCACGGGAACTTACGGCAGCGCTGGCACCGCTGCTAGCTCGATCGGCCGCTCCTCACAACACGCTAACTTCGCGCGAATCTGCACCGATGGAGTCGCCAGCCCCGACGAATCGCCACTTGCTGCAACTGAACGACGTGTGCGATCTGCTCTTCGACCTCGTTGTTGTGCCCTAGGACTACAAGGTGCTAGTGTATTCAGTTGAAGGTTTGTATCGGAACGCGAAGTCAGGCCGAACCGAAGCATGTAAAAAGTTCCAGAGTAAAATGTTCCTAGAAACCGACAATGATTCATTCAACTGAGCAGCCATGCAGGTTACTCCTACTCGACATCTGTGATGCCTCCAACACCGAAGTGCACCAAACATTCGAGGCTGCAGCTTAACTTGAGCGCGATCTTGTCGCCTTCTTCCAACACTGCAATCGCGACCAGCTGAGTCGAGTTGCTCTGTCCCCGGGTGATTTCTGCGTGAAGCGGACGCATGCTCCTCTCGTTCTTCAGAAGTTTCACTGATCGATTGAAAGCGTCCGGCTCGACATCCACGTCTCCGGAGATGAAAAACACGTCCGAGCGGCGAATTTGAATTAAACTTCCATCTTCGGACACTGCATGGTCGGGAGATTCATTCTCGTTCCAGCAAACAAGCGAGTCAACCGTCTTCCGCAGTGGTACGAGGCGGGCCACAAGACCTTCTCGAATTTCTCCACGGAGTCTTCCCTCCAAGTCGTGCACTCGTTCGACAGTAGCTGGGTTCAGGTCAAACGAGTATTTCTTCTCGACCGACCACAGACCTCGGTGTCGCTAGTTGAGTACTCTTTCGTCCTCAACCCAGGATTCACTCGAGCGGATTCACACGCTGGAATCTGCGCACCAGGAACTGCAAGGGCAAGTAAAAAGAGTCCGTCGCGACGTGGAGAAGGTCCTGAATTCACCTCGAGGCTGAGGCACGCGTTGATTCTGGCACCATATTGTGCTGGAACAGCGTCGGATGCCGTTTCCGTGGCTGGTTCCGACGGTGTTGTGAAATTCTTGGTCCAGGCGTCTACCGAGTCGAGGGCGTGATTAGTGCGAACCCGACCAGGCTCAACAACAAAGTAGAGCTCTTCAAGAATGGCAAACGTGTTCAAGTGATGTACTGCGGCGAGACTAGCTGGAAAGAGATGACCAACTTACCGTGCAGTGCGACTGCGAGGTCGGAGACACCTCGTTCGTAGCTGTCACGCGGACAGGAGCTTGATGAATTTGTCTACAGAGAAGAAGAGGGTTCTGTGGCGAGTTCAAGTTGCTTTCGTGCTTATTCTAGCTGGAATTCTCCAGTATGGTTTGAACTTCTTCAGGAAAAATGAAGTCGTGGCATCGGATACTTTTTTTTTTACCAGCTTTGGCACGTTGGTGGCCATGAAACGTACGATGTGCCACGCACAAAAGGAGCCGTAAGCTCGGACAACTTGAGCCTCTGCTGCCCATTGCCATCGAAGTTGCTCGGATCCAGCCAACGCTTGTACGCACTCTTCAGACCTCCCTCCCAGTCGCCATCAACGATCGAGAACCACGTGGTGTCGCGGTTGCGGCCTTTGTACACGGTCGCCTGGCGGAACAAACCTTCGAACGTGAACCCGTACCGAGTGGCAGCGTTGCGGGACGGCACGTTGCAGCTGTCACACTTCCATTCGTATCGGCGATAGCCCAGTTGGAAGGCGTTGGCCGCAAGCAGAAACATGGCTTCGGTCGCGGCCGGGGTCTTTTGCAGCCTTGACGTGTAGTAGATGCGTCCGACCTCCAGGACCCCGTGGCTCGGATCGACGCGCATGTACGCAATCATCCCCACGGCGTGTCCGTCAACGACGATAGCGTAGATCTGCGGCTCGCGAGACTTCTCGGTGCTCGCGCAGTACTCCTCGAACGCGTTGAAGCTTGGGAAGGGCCCGTTCAGCATGTAGGTCCAGCTGGAGCCTTTCGGGTCGTCCGCTTGGGCGTCCCAGAAGTCCTTCACGTGGCGAGCCGCGTTCAGTGGTTCAAGCTGGCAGTAGCAGCCGACCAGCGTCTCGTGCGGAGGAAATGCTGGTGGGGTCCAATCTCCCATTGCAATCCCCACTGACTGTCCGAATTCATTAACAGCGGCCATCTTGCCACTCGGGGCAGCGTTGTGAGAGTTCAAGGCCGAGCCGAGGTGGGGGGTGAACGACATAGATGAAGGTGCCGTTGGGGGTGGATTCACTGGCGTATGAGCCTTGCTGGTCGAGTCCTTGTGAAGAGCAGCAGAAGTTGTGGAATGTCCAGCGATATATTGCTACAGCATGTATCTTGACTCAAGAATCTTGACGTTGCAGACTCTGACCGTCAGAACTTTCGTATCTTTGCAGCAAATCGACCTCGCAGCCTGGCAATACATGTATTGTAATACTTCGAAGTAATACATAATACCGTGCTCCACACGGGGAAGCTCTGGATTTTCACAGGCCCATTTATCAAAATAGAATTCGAGGTATTGATCATCTGAAACAATAAAGTCAATACGTTTTCCATTCTGCTTCCGGGTCTTCTTCATGGGGCAAAGAGCAATTCATTCGCTGGTTAGGAACCGAGATGCCTCAGGAAGTCGGAGACTTGATGAGGCGGCCCCAAAGGTAGGAAGTAGAATTGGCGACTCCCAGCGCATGGAACCTTTGCCCGAGATAGCCGGGAAGCCTCGTGAAGTTGAGCAGTGAAGCGCACGGACATGAAGCCACAGTCCCGCACGCGGGATCAGCATCAGCAGAAATGGGAATTTAAACTTGGCCAAATGATTTTCCTTTAACAAGCTCGGTCACCGACTGACGTGTTCTTCAGGGACCCGAGGTAGTCCAGCTAAGCTGGAGTCACTCCAGCTCTTCGTAATCGAGCAGCATCAGCAACTGCTTCTGGATGACCACGTAGAAGCCTTGCAGAACACATAGAGCTGGTCGGCCACACTGCGCAGCAGCAACAGGTCGAATTTGCGCTCGAGGTACTTGTTCATAGTTGCGTCCGTCACTTCGATGTTGCGTCCGTTGGGAATGAGATTGACCACGCGCTCCATCACGCTGAAGTCGAGGCCCAGCGCCTCCACGCCGTCGTTATCCAAGAAGGACAACCAACTCGCGACCAACTGAGCCTCTTGATTGGTCTCGAGCTCAACCCCAACGCCATCGAAGACATCACAACCATCATCAGAGTCTGGTGTGCTTTGGCGCAGTATCTGCATGGCGGCTTTCGGTTCCATCTCGAAGATGCCCGCTACAAGAGCACGGCGTGGATGCCGGTCACACCGTGGATCAGCAAAAATATATTGTCAACGCCGATGGCTAGTGGCAAGAAATTGGACTCCGAACCACATGTAAGATTACAAGCTGACAGTTGACGCCACACCGCCTGCAATACTGATAGAAAAGCGCAGAAACCACCCACAATCTTGGACGAGATGAAGAACTCGCGGCTAAACTAAAAACGAATGATACACAGCAAAATGTAGATCAACATTAGGCAGTAACTCAGTGCCACAGGACCCATACCGTTGCTCGATTCCACGTCCACTTTATCCTGAACTGAAATCTCAGCGTAGACGTAGACATCAAACACCGTGTTAGACGCAACCTCCTTCGTATCGTTTTGATGTACTGTCGCTGGCTCGTTCTTGTCGTCGTCAGCGTAGTTGTAGTTCAGGTACGAAGAAACGAACGCCACCGAGTCCACGAGCAGCGTGTAGTTGCTCTCAGCACCATCAAGGAAGCCACCAAGGTACGTGTTGTACAGGTTCACCGGCGACCCGAAAGCTGACAAGCACGGGCAGTTGCTCATACTCGAAGGAAGTGAGTCGCCATCATCCAGAGCGTTCTTGAGCTCAATGCAAAGCGCCACGTCCGACGTTGTCGGCCAGTACAGGCAGTTGCTGAAGCGCCCCAGCTCAAAGCCGTACTTCTCGTAGAACTCGAAGTGCCCCATGCTGTTCTGGAAGTACTGCGTGATGGAGTTGACAGTGCAGCCCGTGCCCGTGGACTTCCAGCAAATTTCGTCGAGAGCGACGGTCTCGTCGCCCGAAGTGTAGACCACGTCAGCCGAGAATCGAGAATCGGTAAATGTTGCCGCCGTCCTTGGGCACCAGCATGATCTGCTCCGAGTGGTAGAACAGGTTGAAGATGTCGCCGTAGTGTTCGTTCGGGTATTACCGGGGCTCACGGCGCCTAGGGAACTGTAGATGCCGACGCAGAACGCCACTTTGTTGTTAATGGGGCGAGATGCAGTTGGTCTCGTTGGCGTAGTCGCAGAGGCAGAACTCCGTCATCTCGAGGTCGTCCGAGAACTCGTCCATAGCCGGCACATTGCTCTCCTCGGGAGACGCGATGCTGTTGTACGCGTATTTGCCCATGTACTCCATGAGGCCGTAGCCGTCGGTGCAATCATGGTTCGGGTGCGAGAAGGGAGCTGTCGCCCTCACAGAAACCGTAGATGTCGCGGATCAAACCTCGTTGGTCCAGGAACATGCTGTTGTTCGCGTTGCACGTGAACTGGCAGAAGATGTTGCGCAAGTTTTCGTTGCAGGCCGAGCACAGGCCGGGGATTCATGAGACCTGCGTGGAGAGCCCCGTGTACTGGACTCGGAGCAGCAGAGCTTGCCGTCGCCCCGGCCGATGGTCTCGTCGTAGAGCAGCGGACAGTCCATCTCGAGTTGCTCGCGGTTGGTGTCCGACTACTCAAGGAACTCACTGTTCTTCGTGTGCAGGTACAGTACACCATGGCGTTCTGCACGGCCCATGACCGAAACGGCTCGTCCACCTCGGAGGGCTCGGAGAGGCAGAACACGTCCAGGTTCACGTCCGCAGGCAACTGCGTCGGTCCTCGGGCGAGCCGTTGCTGCCGTTGCTGTCGTTGCTGCCGCGAATGGGTTCGAAGCTATCTACATCTTGGATAATTCTATTCGTTGGATGATTGGATTTGAATGTTGCTTGTGGTCCGACACACGCAACATTCACATGTATGTTTTCGTTGTCGCCGGTTATTAATTAAGACCTTTTTGGAATAAGCATTTCAAGACGTAGAATCTAACTTTGGGCTGGGTTTCGACAGTTTCGTTCTGATATAACAGGTTATAGTGTTTGGAGATTAGTTTGGGGAATTTGACAATTGAGAAGTACCAGAAACTATTTTGGGTTGCCAATCCGTATTAAGTATCGAGGTAAGTTTGGGTCGGAGTCGCAACCTTGGAGAAACTCTGGATCTAAAATCCAGAGAACAAGTTGTACACGATCACGGGTGGAGTATGTATCCCTTCGTGCAGTACATGGCCCGAGCTGAGGTGTTTCGAGTCCAAATCGCCGCTGTGAGCGTCGGTAGCAAAAAGTTGAAGTTGGGAAGGAGGTCTTCATGCCGCATGCATACTGTCGTCTTTTGTGCTGATCTGTGGCGGAAGACCCCAGAACTCGTTCAAACTCATTCACGTTTCTCGTGGACTTGGCTCTCTGCGGCGTGAGACAAAATACCATATCAAAGGGATACATGTACATGTACCGGTACCTAACCGTAAGAGGCTGCCGGGCAAGGGTTTGCCTCCAAGCTCACGAATACATGCACCAACGTTGTTTTGTGTGGGGCAAATTCGTATGCACGCTGCTGGTTGAGTGCGATCGGGACAGAGCGACGATTGATATTGGAGCGAGCTCACCTTCTTCAAGCAAAAAATCAAAAAAATGCCAGTTGCGATCACGAAAAATCGACTTGAAAGTTCGGACCCGGACGGGCCACTTTAATAGCGGGAATTCCCACACTCTACCGCTATTAAGCTAATGGTGGTATGAAAGGCGGTTTAAAAAAGGTAAGGTGAGGGAATAGTTAGTGACTGGTGGTATGCATTCTTCGTCCAACCGATGATAGAGAAGTCTGACTCCACTGTCGCGGTATTTAGGAACACGGTTGCTAAAGTTTCGCAAAGTTCTTGCTAACGCCAAGTATTATCCACGAACTAGAGTTCACCCTGTTTCAAGACCGGTTATTTCATCAGAACACAGATTTATAGCTTAATGCAGGTCGTCCTCTCTCGGAACCGTCCGTACACGACTGCGATATCAAGGTCAATCTCAATTAATTGGTTGCGGACTCAGCTCTTATCACTTGGCCAGCGGGTCTTCTCCTGCCTCTGCCCCCCCCACGTTTACTTCTACAGCACACGGTAGCATTGAACCCGAGCCTGGGGGGCACGTTCTTGTACTCCACCGTCACGTAGGGCGAGCCGCGCATCATGGGGCACCTTCCTCTATTTAGCTACTTAGTGTCCTCGTAGTAGTAGCACTGCAGCAGGACCGGCAGGGTGTCAAAGCTGGCCACGTTCCTGGGATGTCAAATGGCATTTTTAAAAAAGGTAAAGAGCGGGAATCCGGGCCAAATTACCGCTATTAAAGTGGCCTGGACCCGTCGTATCCTCCGCAAGCTTGTGTCCGCACAACATTGCAACGTTCTCACGAGACAGCCGATAGCTGTAAGAGATGGAGGATGGAAGTACTAGCATCAATGGATCTGTGCTTTTACCCTGCAGGAATATTCAAGGGAAACTGGGTGGCAGGTCTTCCCAAAGTGGAAAGTAAGGTGGGAATGAGCGCGTGTGGTCCCGAAAAACCGTACTGTTGATGGGAATGCAAGAGTGCCAGCTGCTGGTTCGGCATGTACCGTACTGTACAGCTTCCCGGCGAGCAGAGCAGTTGGCTGGGCTCAGTCGCTACGGTTTGTATGGTGACTCACCATCCCGTGCTAACGCTTGAGCCGGTTCGCACGGCAAAGCTTGCATCGTATCGTGCCGAAAAGGAGGCGTAGCATCATTATAATAAATTCGCCTACATACACTGCTACTGTAGAAAGACGGGCGCTCATGCCCAACCCAGCAGACCATTCTCCCTTTGGCCAACCCAGCCGCAAGCCACCTGAACCCCCCTTTCAACTATGCTGCGCGGTTTAGCTTTGCTCGCTGCTGTCCTCGTCGGATCCGCCAACGCCGGCCCCTGCGATATCTACAACGGAGCCAATACCCCGTGCGTCGCTGCCCACAGCACGGTCCGAGCTTTGCTGGACGCCTTCAAGGACGGTCTGTACCAAGTGAAGCGCGCTTCGGACTCGACGACTCTGGACATCGCCCCGTTGTCCCCGGGCGGCGTCGCCAACGCGGCCGCTCAGGACACCTTCTGCAAGGACACGACCTGCGTCATCTCCATCATCTACGACCAGTCTGGCAAGGGCAACCACCTCACGACGGCTCCTGCTGGTGGCGCCAAGAACGAGCCTGACGGTCCCGCCCGGGCCGACCGCCTCCCGGTCAACATCGGCGGCGACAAGGCGTACGGCGTCTGGGTCGAAGATGGCATCGGCTACCGCAATAACAACACCACCGGCATCGCCACGGGGGACGACGCCGAGGCCATCTACATGGTCGCGGACGGCACGCACTACAACGCCGGCTGCTGCTTCGACTACGGCAACGCCGAGACCACCAACATGAACGACGGCGCCTCGACCATGGAGGCCATTTACATTGGCAACAGCACCCAGTGGGGCTACGGTGAAGGCACCGGTCCGTGGGTCATGGCCGACCTCGAGGACGGTCTCTTCGGCTGCGCCGACAAGTTCTGCTCGAACACCCCCACGGTGCAGTACCCGTACCTGGTCGCCATGCTCAAGGGCCGCTCTGGCGGCACCTTCGCCCTCAAACAGGGCAGTGCGCAGTCCGGGCCTCTGCAAACCACGTACGACGGCGCTCGTCCGAACGGCTACACGATCATGAAGAAGCAGGGGGCGATTGTCCTCGGCATCGGCGGCGACAACAGTAACTGGGCCCACGGCAGCTTCTACGAGGGCGTCATGGTGAGCGGGGACCCGACGGACGACATTGACAACCAGGTCCAGGCCAACATTGTGGCTGCGGTCTACGGAGGCGAGTCCGAAGAGCCCAAGACGTTCACGTTTAGTAACGTTGGCAGCGCCAGCGCTTGAGGCGAGTCCACGGGAGCAAACGTTTAGTGACGATAGTACTACATATACGAACGCAAATACATGAAACGCGATACGAAATTCACTGGTTATTCATTGCTGGCAAGGTCGACGAGATGTCCTGGGACCCGCTGGCTAACCTACAAAAAGCGTGGGCAAATGCTACAGCAGGTACAGTAGCAAAAGTCTTCCCTTGACAGTCAAAGACACCGCCTGGTTGCCAGGCTAAGCTGCATCCGCCCTCATTGTTGTTGTCGACCTATAGTGGTGATCCAACGAGTTGGGGCAACCCGCCGGGTTCGCGCTGCAAAGACCGGAGTTCCCGCGGCACAGGATGGTGCTACAGTTGGATGTACATGCCCTACCGACCATAGGTTCGCCATTTTCGACGAGTTCGAGAAGTGGTGTGCAGGTTAAGAGCACTGCAAGACCCGCAATAATACTTAGTTCGTTCCGCCAAACAGTTGCGACACCAAGCCGATGGCGATTGAAATGGCGGCCGGAAGCATGAGCGTTGGCTGGAGGTGGGTAATTTCGACGAGGCTGGCCAGCAGAAACCGAAGCTACAGCTGAATTCGCCCACACGATCCTAGCTCTTGGAAGCGAGATCTGTGCGCGTGGACAAGCAGAACTTTTGCAGCGTGAGCATAAGGCCTTACACGTAAGGTACTTAACATAACGCAAAGTTGTTTGTCATTCTGCTTTTCCCACTTCGAGCGGGCTTGCACAGTGCTTCAGCGGTGCTGAATCAGCGCCAAAGATTGATTTGCTGCAAGATAGGATGCATCCCAGAAGAAAGTTCTGGCGTCGTAGGTTCACTTGCGAACGCCATTCAAAACTTCGCCGTGGTCTTGCCATAGCTCATTTTTTTTTTCATCTAGTCTCATGAACGAGTTCGGGCAAACTGTAGGCTTCGCGCTAGAAGGCTGGTCTCCCCCGCCGACCCCTCCACGCAAGAGTCTGGTAGGCCGCTACTGCCAGCTCGAGCCTCTAACGGCCACCCCGCACGTCCAAGAGATGTGGGACGCCGAGTCCGAGCCGAAAGGTGTTGGCTGGACGTACATGCCATTCGGACCCTTTGCAAGCATCGACGAGTTCAAGCAATGGGGCGTGGAAGCTGAGCACTCCCCAGACACGCAGTTCCACGCCATTATCGTGGCCAAACAGGCCGTCGGATTCGTCGCCTACACCCACATCAGACCGAGCCACGGAGTTGTTGAGGTCGGCGCCTACTACTCGTCGCAACTGACCAAGACGCGCGCAGCTACCGAAGCCATGTATCTGGCTATTGCCAACGCCTTCGAGCTCGGCTACCGACGGTTCGAGTGGAAGTGCGACAGCTGCAACTTGCCTTCGCGCAACGCTGCTGCTCGCTTCGGGTTCACGTACGAAGGGTTGTTCCGACAAGCGCTCGTGAGCAGAGGTCGCAATCGCGACTCGACGTGGTTCTCCATCATTGACAACGACTGGAACAACGGCCTGAAAGAGGCCTACGGACGCTGGCTGGACCCGAGCAATTTCGATGACCAGGGCCAGCAGAAGTCGAAGCTGTCCGAGCTCACGGCTCCATTTGTACACGCTCGGTCATGATAGAATGAAAAAAAAAAAATATTTTGACTTGGTAAGTTTAGAGCAAACCTTTTGGGTAATTGCCAGTGTTCACCACAAATTGTTTTCCTAGTCAGGGTCTGGCATGCACGAACGGCGCCGTCAGCTCCGACAATTTCAGCTTTTGCTGTTCGTCTGCGTCAAAGTTGGTCGCGTCCAACCAGCGCTCGAAAGTATTGTTCAAACCTCCGCTCCAGTCCTTGTCAATGATCGCAAACCACGCGGTGTCGCGGGTGCGGCCCTTGTACACAACGGCCTGGCGGAACGTGCCTTCGTACGTAAATCCGAGTCGGGCGGCCGCGTTACGCGAGGGCAAGTTGAAGGCGTCGCACTTCCACTCGAACCGTCGGTAGCCGAGCTTGAAGGCGCTGGCAGCCAGAAGATAAATTACTTCCGTCGCCGCGCGGGTCTTCGCCAGTGCGAGCGAGTAGTAGACGTGGCCAACCTCGATGACGCCGTGACTGGGATTAATACGCAGGTAGGATACGAAGCCTACGGCGCGTCCATCCACTGCAATGGCGTAGAACTGCGGGTCTCGAGAGCTTTCTGCGTCCTCGCACCATTTCTCGAACTCTTGGAAGGTTGCAAAAGGACCATAGGGCATGTACGTCCAGCGAGCGCCATTCGGATCCTTGCACTGCGCGTTCCAGATCTCTTGAGCGTGAAGACTCGACTTCAGGGGCTCAAGTTGGCAGGAGCGCCCCTTCAACGTCGCGTGAGGGGGGAACGGTGGAGCCTCCCAGTCTTGCAGCGCGACTCCGACGGGTTGCCCAAACTCATTCACGCCAGCCATCTCGTCAGAGAAAAGGAAGTTCTGAGTGGTGGGCTAGGGAGAGGAATGCCAAATGAACCAGCGTCTGGACTTCCCCGTCCTACGACCACCTAAGTGAAGGTCCTGCAGAATGAATGAAGCATCGCCACCAGAATTTTCCTGCGGTTTCCCGATTAGTACCGAGTGATGTCGATACGGTCCTGAGTCACGTCACCTCGACATCCACATTATGGCATGCCATTTTGATCCAGCAGACACTTTTTACTCTCTAACTACGTCACAGATCGGGGGGGGGGGATGAATCTCGCTTCATTGTCTGTGGTCTTGACAGAATTAATGCGCATGTAGCATGCAACGATTCTCAAATCCAGTCCGCCAGAGTAGAAGAGTCACCCGTGCACCTAGAATGCTGTAAGAAATAGCGACGAGTGGGCCTAGAGACGGCAGCCAACGCAGCACGGACTTCGTGACTTGGACCTCCATCAGGGATTTGGTACGAGTGGGGATTTGAACGATAAAAACAATAAATATACTCATTGAACTGGTACTTCGAAGTAAAACGTTTATATGAGTGCGGCTTAAAAAAAAACTAAACGGCATGAAGTTTTGCTGACTGATAGCACTAAGCTCTGAGCAGCGAGTTACTGCAGGAATGAATCATCAAGACAAATACGCGTTCTGTGATCAACACAAAGGTCTTCAGCCCCCCAGTCGCACCACTGAGAGGTACGACGATCCAACTTCCATATCGCACGCAACTGACAGCTCGTCACCTTCGTTGAAATACATCGTAATTCCCAGTGGTGTCGAACTGTAGTTGCCATCAGCGTAGATGCAACAGTGAATTTGGATATCGACGCCGTTATTCTGAAGTTGCGTCTTCTGGGCATACGTTATTGGTGCACACTGCACAAACGCTTGAATAGTGTAAACACCCGGGAGGCAACGTTTCACAGTACCGTCGTCACCGTTCACCACGAATTCATCGGAATCAAGTGAGTCCCAGCATAGATTCCCGTTGTCGAGTCGAGAAGTGGCAGTGGTCTGAATAAACGAAGTCGACTCGATAGTCTTCACCTCTTGACGAAGTTTCTCCAACTCTTCTTTCTGGTCACGAAGTTTGGACTCCAGCACGTCAATTCGCTCCACTGCGACAGGATCAAGATCAAACGCGAACTTTGCAGCCCACGCAAAGCGAAGAAACTTGATATGCATCGTCAATTCCAACTGAAGGACGTCGCCTTTTAGTACCGTCAATTGGCGCTGCATGTGACTGGAATCGTCGAGATCGCTCTCTAATGCATCGCGAAAGCACTGTAGGAGAAATCGTGTTAGTCACAAGTATCGATTTCTGTTTAGTTTGCAACAGCTCACCTCAACATAGTCAAGAGGTGTTGCATCTGGGATTGTGTTAGCGGACGTCGCGTAGTCTGCTACACTCATGTCTCCTTTGTACCTTCGAAAAAATAATCAGCGTTTACTCACTGACCAGAACATACTCATATCCATTTCTCAGTCTTACCATTGCTTCTTGCTTTCAAGATCCTCCATCGAGATACTCAGTTTGTCGTTTTTGAGCTCAACGATATAGCGGTACGCTGGAGCTGGAGGCGAAGCAAAGTTTGTGACCCCCTCCATCTTCGTTTCCCCCATACTTTTGCCCAACCACAAATTCCTGCAGAGCTCTCTCGCTGTTGAAGAAACCCGCCAAATCCAGAAAGTTCTGAGGGAAGAGTAAACATCGTAGGAGATTGGAGTGGGGTTCGAGGAAAGACTCACGGTACAAACCTCATCACTTGGTGGGAGAACTGAGGATAAGGTTTGTACCGTAAGTGATATATCGTAGATTTCTGGTGTTGATTTTGCAAGTTTTGTCGATGTGAGCTGCGCTTACCGATAGTATCCCACTCAAAAGTGCATGTAAGGTTGGCTTAGTTTTGAAATGCGTCATACCTTGAACAAAATTTAGTCGGAAGGCTTGCCGTTAAAGGCAACGCCCCTGTAGAGGTCAAGAGGCGGAGGCCTCGCGCACAGCGGACGCGCGGAGAATTCTAAATACTTAATCCTACAACATACAAGATCCGCCCTCATACAGCAACGCTACTACACCGACTTCGAAAGCAAAGTTTTGAATTATGTTCGCACAAATTCAAGTCAATTTAGCTCCCCAGTTTCGGTCTGCTAATCTTCCCGACTTCTTAAGGAGCGACAAACTACTTTGCCAGCCTCGCCAATGTCAGGTACGAGGTACCAGTAACATTGCAGTCGCAGGAAATGGTGAGCTCGTCGTTGTTTTCTACGCGCACGATGGTATCCAGCGCAGTCGAGACACAATGACCACTTGCGAAGCCGCAGTAGCACCAAAGGATGCACTCTCCATTCTTCAACAGTCGAACAAGTTGATTGTGGTTGCCTGGAGCACAATTCACGATGGATCCCACATGATACAGTCCAGGGCGAACAACCTTGACCACTCCGTCTTCTCCAGTTACAATGAAGTCATCAGACTCGATCTTCCCCCAGTTGACGTTCGAGTTGTTCGTCTTTGTCGTAGCCACCAGTTTCACGAATAAAGGCGTATCGCCACCGTCAACCATTTTCCGAAGCCGCTCTAATTCTTCTTGCTGGTCTCGCAGCTTCGACTCGAGCACGTCGATTCGCTCAACCGATACGGGATCAAGATCGAACGTGAACTTTGCCACCCACGAAGACCGAATAAAACGGATGCTCATGGCCAGCTCCAGTCGGCGTGCACCTCCTTTCAGCGCTGTGAGTTTTCTCTGCACGTCACTGTCGTCACCCAAAGCGCACTCCAGCGAATCGTGGAAACACTTCAAAAACGTTACAACAAGAAATAAATATACAGCATACACTTGGGTATTGATACAAAGTGTTACCTTGACGTAGTCACTGGCGGATGCGTCAGGAATTGCATTCATCGACGACGCATATTCAGCTTTTTCCATCCCGCCCTTGTGCCTAACCACGCATCGAGATTCAACGCAATGAGTTGGTACAAAATTCAGAGAGAACTGGCATACGCATGCAGTTGCAACCATTGCTGCTTGCTGGCGCGGTCCTCGATCCAGATGCTCAACTTGTCATCCTTTAGTGTTAGAACGTAGCGGTATGAAGCCGATGGAGGCGATTCGAACGCTGTGACCCCATCCACTTCGATATCTTTCGAGAGCGCCATGTTAGCAAGATGGAAAATTGAGTTGTGGAGGCTATTTGAGCGCAACACTTGGAGAGGTGGCAGTCAATCCCAAGAAGGAAACCTGAGCGACGGGAATTCTTGGAATGGACGCAGAAAAGATCAAAAGAACATGCGCGATGTGCATTTTTGTCCAAGAAAACCACCAGAGGACCCCCTCCTACGAACAATCGACGAAATTTACGTTGCTTCAGAAGAAATCGTTCGTTTTCTGGAAGAAACATCAATGGACACGGCTGACCTCGCAACTGAGTACGCAGAACAGCAATCACGTGTTGGAGAACTTCAAGCTGAATATCACTGTCGCATCCTAGGAAGCTTTAATGCACCCCATTGACGGTTCACACAGATATGTCATCGACCCCCGATCTCATTCTCACTTGTATCGGAAATGCTAGCACTAAGCAACGGTGTCAAGTTACTGTAGCCCCCCCCTTCTGACCGAAACCCTTAAATCAAGTAACGATTAGGCTGAATGGGGAGCAATTTTCGACAAAATAAACAATCAGCGGCAGAAAGCAGTGCAGCACAAGAGGCAGAGAATCGCGTATCCTCGCCTTGGAACGTTTTAGCGTGCGTTGCTTCCTCACTGACTCGCTATTTGAAATGAACTTACGTATCGCAATGCAAACGGTAGCGCTTTGATCTGAAGCTGAAATGGCAGCTCAAACTCCCGCCGCAGCTGTTTCAGCCTGCAATGCACACGATGAACAGTGTCGAGGTGCCCTCAAGCTTGCAGGTGGAGGTGACCATGAGTTCATCACCGTCCTTCAAGCGCGTGATTGCCATTGGAGATGCGATGGAACACTCATCAGTGAAAAAGTCCACTCGAATGCACTCGCCGTTCTTCAGCAGACTGACAGCTTGGTCTTCGTCATCGTCACTTTCGATCTCGTCCTCCTCATCGAGTTCACTGTCGATCTCCACCTCGTCCTTGTCCTCCTCATCCGTGCTGTCGCAATCAACGTAATCTTCATCTTCGTCATCTTCAGCGTCAGCAACTCCCTTCACGGCTGCTTCGATCACGTACACACCCGGGCGGCGGACTATGAGTTTGCCGTTGTGGTTATTGACGACGAGATCAATCGATCCATCCCCGGTCCAGCGTATTTTCTGGCTACCAGAAGAAAAGGTTCCCGTAGCCCTGAACTCGACCAAATTACTCGTCGAAGCGTCTCGAAGCTGGAGATTGTTCAACTTTTTCTCTTGTTCACGCAATTTGGACTCCAGCACGTCGATTTTTCGCAATTCGTCCTCTTGGTCGCGTAATTTGGACTCCAAAATGTCGATGCGCTCAATCGAAACAGGATCGAGCTGGAATGCGAACGTAGCTTCCCATGCCGAGTGCAGAACTCGAAGCTTTAGGATAAACTTTAAGTCGAGAGCACCGGCTTTCAGAATCGATAGCCTGCGATAAGAATCACTGGAATCCTTCTGAGCACCAACCAGCGCTTCTTGGAAAAACTAAAACATCGCTCGACACAATTTGGAAATTGGGTTAGCAAAATCAATATTGCAGCAGCACTACACATGGCGCTTCATCAACACGTATACCTCGAGATAGTCAGCAACTGATGCGCCAGTGATCGTGTTGTCAGTCGTCACGTAGTCTCCCTTCTCCATGCCACCCTTGAACCTGAACAGCACAGGACAAAAATGTTATTTTTTTCATGTGGCGAGCTAAAACTCATCAAACGCGCATACCACTGCTTTTTGCTCTCGGAATCCTCCATCCAAATGCTCATTTTGTTGTCCTTCAGTGCAATCGAGTAGCGATAAAACGGACCAGGAGAGGATTCGAAGGAAGTACGCCCCTCGAACTTGACTTCTCCCGTGTCGGAAGCTGTGGTACTGTCATGCTTCAGACCACGAAGCATTATATACTGCCGATCGACCTCGAGAATTGTACGTTGAAGCAAATTCAATTGTGCAAAATGTAACTCGTTCGGTAGTTGCAGTAGTGATTGCACGGCGTGCTTGCGTCAATTCTCTAGAACTCTCCGGAGAGATGGGATATACTGCGGAAAAGCACAAAATGATCCCATCAGTATGTTGAACGGGGCAGCAATATTGAAGTCCTCGGACTTTCGTGGAATTCTCCACTACCAGTAATGATGTGCACGGACGCGTGGTCGGACAGATATACGATTACGATCGGAATTTCACGCAGCGGCCGAGCCATCCGTGCTGGATGCCTTCGTCGTTGAGGTGCTGCCACCGACCGCGTACTTTGACGTAGCGCCCGTCGACGTGGACTTCTCCACGCAGCGCAGTTCGTGTAGACCTGCCAAGTGGACGAGTGTAACGCCAGCCAATAAAACGTCAGATGACTAGCGCCACATAGGCCGAAAACAGAAGTTGATGTTCAACAGCGTTTGGTGACGTTGACAGCCAAAACCTTTGATCAGTGCGCGAGGCAAGAAACCCGAGCAGCTTTCCACTCCCTTCCCAGTAGCTGGTGCACCTTTACCAGAACTGTCAGTGCGTTTGCGCCTGCTAGCAGAGAATCCGTTTGTCGAGGTCATTTCGCATTCGGTTTGGAAGCAGGAAAATCATGGTGAAACACAAACAGGAAGACATCAAGAAGGAGGGAATCACTTGGTTTGCGCCGTCTCTAGCTCCAAAATACCGCTACGTGATTGAGCTCAAGAGTAACAAGATGAGTATCGGGATTGAAGATTGTCTGAGCAAAAAACAATGGTATTAAGGCCTCCGTTCGTGTGAGTTTTAGTTTCGCATATGACAAAACTTTTTTTTTCAGGAACAAGGGCGATATGGAGAAGGCAGACTACGTGACGCCTGCTAATACAATTCCTGATGCCGCACCGGTCGACTATGTCAAGGTAAGCTACAGTAGTGTAGTTCGCGTAGGATTGAGAGTGATTAGAAGGACTTTTGACCTTCATTTTAGTGTTTTTACGATGCCCTAGACTGCAATCTGACCGACATCAGTCCTGTGCAACGCACACTTATGAGGCTGGAAGGTGAAGTAATGCGACTGGAATTGACGATGAATATCCGCTTTCTTCGGTCCGCTTGGGTGGCAAAGTACTCATTTGATCTCGATCCTGTGTCGTTGGGCCAAATCGATGTCTTGGAGTCGAAGGTCCGCGACCAGCACGATGAGCTGGAGCACCTTCGTCGAGAGCTGAAGGCTGTCCGGCCAACTTTATTTGTCACATTAGAAGCTTATCAGAAGGATGGAAAGGGGAGACTTTGCTGGAACAAGGTTCAATGTGACGAATTCGTTGTGGATTCTCACGATGGTGTGGTGAAGGCTCGTTGCGAAGGCGTTTATCGCATTGGCGGGGTCATTAACAGCGCCCCCAGAACATACAATCAGACCGTCAAGTTGTTGAAAAATGGTGTGAGTATCCAGTGTAGCTATTGCGCGTATGTGGGAAACAACCACTGCGTCTCTACACCGCTGGACTGTATCACCCTCCTGAAAGAGGGCGACGAAATCTCAGTCACTACCAGCTGTGATACCGTCACTACCTCGCACCTCTCAATTGTGAGTGTGGTCAACTGACCACGTTCGAAGAGCTAGTAAAAATTACTATCTGACGTCGATAGGTCAATAAGTGAGTGAACTTTCACTACTTTTTTACTTGTAGGTTGATACGGATAAAATCTAGCTGTCTTTTGTGTGCCAATTTACCGAAGTCGTGTTGCCTGTCTTTTTAACCGGTCGACACGATGTTGCTTAGTCTTCGTTGTCGACGCATTCGTCGTGATTACCACTCGTCCTACAGCACCGTTGCTGTTGTACCCAAAGTGATGGTGCTGTGCTCCATCGTAACCCTTTTGCAGCCGCCGCTAGTGGGGTGAATCCATTTATTAGACGAGCGCGAGTAGGATACTTCGAGGCAGCAGAACCCTCAGGCCCCCACCCTAAGATTAACGCAAATTTTTTGGTAACGTGGTTCGTGTGTTACACCTGACGTTAACAAAAGAGGTGACTGAGTTCTTAGACTCACTACTACCTAGACCCGCACAAACGAACTTCGTCAGATTTGGTCTCCTCCTCCTTATTTCTACGATATCCCAATATCGACAACTCGCCTCTCTTGGAAACACCGAAGAATGTGCTTCCCCCCTTGGATGCTGGAACGATTGTGTTGACGAACCATTCTACAGCCCGGAAGTCCACAAGCTAGCCATCATGTCTCCGAAAATGTATCCATCTGTTTTCATTCGTGCATGCATCTTGCTAGTCGCAAACTGTTTGCGCATACTCCCACTGGGTGTAAACAATCCGCCGGACCAATCAACTTCCCGATCATTCCTGAATCTGCCGTCAACTGCTCAAGTGCAAGACCATACCAAGTTCTACTATACAGCGGCATGCTCTCGACCACCACCCAACCTCAGCGAGTCGCTCGTCTCCGCGAACTCATCAAGGGCGAGGACCTGGTGATGATGCCCTCGTGCTACGACGGACTCACCGCCCGACTCATCGAGCGTGCAGGCTACGACGCCTGCTTCATGACCGGCTACGGAGTCTCCGCTGTCCACGGCGTGCCCGATACTCAACTGCTGTCGTACGGTGAGATGGCGCGCAGTGCGCAAACGGTGTGCTCGTCGCTCAAGAGCATCCCGTGCCTGGGCGACGGCGACACTGGCTACGGCAACGCCATGAACGTCAAGCGCACGGTGGCAGGCTACGCTCAGGCTGGCATGGCTGGCATTCTCATCGAAGACCAGGTCTCTCCAAAGCGATGTGGCCACACGACTGGCAAGGCGGTCGTGGACCGGGAAGAGGCCTTTGCACGCATCCGAGCCGCGGTCGACGCCCGTCGCGAAGGGAACTTCGACATCGTCATCATGGCTCGCACGGACGCGCGTGCCACGCACTCGCTTGACGAGGCGATTGCTCGCTGCCAGGAGTTTGTGCGTCTTGGCGCGGATATCACGTTCCTCGAAGCCCCGCAGTCCGTGGAGGAGATGAAGGCGTTCTGCGAGCAGGTGCCCGGCCCCAAGCTCGCCAACATGGTTGAGATGGGGATGACGCCCATCCTGCTGCCGGAGCAGCTCCACGAGATCGGCTACAAGATTGCGCTGTACCCGGTGACGCTGCTCAATGCGAGCATCAAGGTCATGGAGAAGGCTCTCGTGGAGCTGCGAAACCAGACTGCAGGCACTGCGACGACTACTGCGAACGCCACCCCCAGTGCTGGACTCAATGAGCTGCTGAGCGACTTTGAGCACGTCAAGGACGTCGTGGGCTTCACGGACTACTACGCGGAGGAAGAGCGGTACGGTGCGACCAAGTAAGGTAGTGTAGAAGAAGCAGCCGGATAAGATTGTTTTTCACGCACAGCGTCGATGTGTTCTTCTGGGATTTACACAAACTACGCGGCACGAGCCGACTAGACATTTCTACCATGGCACCCTCACCTTGGAGCAATTTCACTGCATTTGGGTGGACCATGTTGGTAGCAAGTCACACCCACGCGGTGAATTTGAGGAGGGATAGTCGCGTGACCACGGACATGACTATCTGCAAGATGCGGGTCGTGCACATGGTCATCTCGGAAAGTAATACGTCTGCTCCGTGTACCGCTTGTCCTTCATCACCTCTGGCGCTGTCCAACACCGGCGGCCATCGTCAACCTTTATTCACACCAACGTCGAATACATTGGCTACTAACTGACGACTTCAGGCCACTGTGGTTCTGCGGCTGTGTAGATACTCAAGAGCCTGCGCGAGACCAACCACTATGTGAATCGTATCTTTGTCTACGACATGAGTTCACCGTGCCCCTGGAAAAGTCTCTAGAGGTATCACCATTGCCAAGTTGTACGAGACACCGACATCGGTGCCGATGACCTACCGGACGTTCAACTCGATCTCCTCTGCAAACTCCTGCACTTCATCTTTTGTCAAAAGCAGCTTCAAAGTGGCTCAATCGCTGGGGAAACTGGATGGTCTGGTCTGCTCCTTGGGTGGGAACGTAGAAAAGATCGAGGAGTGGAGCTGTCAAGTGGGTCGAGGATTGATACGATCGGTCTGGAATTGCAGCGAGTATCTGTACGCCCTTGAGGGAAGTTGTACGAAGTCGATGCGGAGCTGGCGTTGCTGCGTCTGTGAAAGACCGATCGTTTTTACGTCGCCTCCGCAGGCAGTAAATATCTCGGCAAAACAATGCAAATGCATCTCAGCTTTCATTTGACTCGTGACAAGGAAACACCACCCTCCCGTTTCCAAATCACATTCGGACAAAGAGACAAACGTTCTGATCGCTCCAAGCCTGTTTCGTCGCCCGATGGCCCACATCGTGGCATGGTACGTGATGTTGCCATCGAACTGCTCAACCACACACGTGCTCACGTTGTTCACTTGAACACCGTTACAGAATTGACTAGCGTACGCAAGACCACCGGTAGGACACGAGACCAACGTCCAGAACCTCCAATACATTGTCATCATTGGAGCGGTAGCCCTCGTTGGGCGTGAATCGTTGTTAGTTTCTTTTCTTCCGCTTTCGTTGGAAGAATATTTAAGGTGCCGCGTGTGTCACCATGAACTGCACACATCGTAAAACTACATGACAACTGATACCGCTGCAGCCCTCCTTCATACAGTTCCCAATATCCACGGCTTTCTTCCCAAAATGTTCCCACTGACACGCATGACGACCACCAAGAGTTGAGAGACCTGCTGCACCAGTCAGGCCAACAAAATTTGGTTCACGTTAGTACAATACAGTACGAGAAATGCACCCAACATGTCGACTCAAAAACGAATGGTGATCTTGTGTCGCTGCAGAGCAACGCTCGCATGTACTGGTTGGGCATAAAAAAAACGGCATAGACACTCGTCAGACTAGAATGCAGTTCTTCGAGACTAGTTTGAATAGTGGCTAGCTGCCTTGTCTTGACATGAAGCCGTCTATAATACAGGAGGGCGACTGGGCGGCTTGCATTGACTTGATCGGCCCCGACCCGATTCAAAGAAGTACGTAGTCGTCTTCATCATCTTCTCCAGTTCCGGCTGCACCGCCACTGGCACTTGCAAGCTCGTCCTCGATCATGTCGTCGCCCGAGAGGCAGTCAGCCATGAGCAGGTCACCCCCACTCGCTGCGTAGTCCGGTCGGTGTGCGGCAACTGAAAACGGACACATGCCCCCGTCAGCCTTTACCTCATCGTGAAGAACACGTACACGCCGCTCGAAATCCTCGTAGTCGGCGCGGTTTTCGCACAGAAAACCCAGTGCTAGCGACGGATCGATGGTAGTAACGTTCATCACCAGTGGGCGGGAGGAGTGCACCGTCCGCAAGTGTGTCTGTCATTCCAAAGACCGTCATAGAGAACACACAATCAAACCGGTGACCTCATCACACGAAACGAAGCAAAACACTTGCTAGAAGACTTACCGCAGTGGGGAAAGCAGCGTTGAGTTCCGGTGCAGGATGCACATCGTGTGGGTCCAGGAGATGGAGCTGATCCTGTTGCGTGCCGACGAAGTAGACCGAGTGGCCCTTCTTGCCGCCAATGATGCCCACGCTCTGCGGGAACGCGAACGTCTTCTCGACAGCCGGCACATAGCGTTCGTTCACCTGGTCCAGTCCCAGCCTCAGCGGGATCAAGATCAGCAGCGCCGTGCTCCAGTCGCTACTGTCCTCGGCCGTGGGCGGGTGCAGCAGCGGGTCGAAGAATTCCGGGGCCGCGCCTTGCTCCGTCACGTTCTTCTCCTTCTCCTGCACTTCTTTCCCCGCTGCCTCCTCTTCAATGTGCGAGACGCAGAGTCTCGTGACGTCATCACTGTACACGACCCCTTCCTGCGGCACATACATGGCGAGCCCGCCTCCAAACTCGCGTCGGTGGAGGTTCACCAGGTCCCTCAGCACCTGCGCCGCCGTCGTGGGGCCGTACCACTCCCCGGGCAGCTTGTCGTACTGCATGCCCAGCTTGACCATGTGGTGGATCGAGTAGCGGCACTCCACGTCCGGAGAGTCCGCGAACCACTGCAGCAGTTGCACGTACGTGGCGGGCAGTCTGGCGTCCAGCTCGGCCTCGAACAGCGCCGGGAGGCGCCAGTCCCGCCCCAAGAGACGACGCTGCAGCGCCTGGCCCAGCAGCATCTGCGCCGAGCGCAGCATGCAGCCCCAGCCGGCGTCGCTCGTGTGCTCGTAGGGCGTCATGGCCGGGAAGTCCCTCCTGTACGTGAACCAGAGGATGGCCTCGAAGTTCGTCTTGTAGGCGTCGAAGTCGGCGGCCGCCACGTCGTCGTAGCGCCGCCCCAGCAGCCACACGGGCGCGTGGAGTGACGTCGACGGCGTCACGTCCAGCGCCGAGATGCCGTGCGCGAACTGCGCCATGCGGCCCAGCAGCCCTCCGCCCAGTTCCCACGCGGCCTGGCCGAGCACGTCCCAGATGGCGCTGGGGTCCAGAGGCGTCGTCAGCGTGGAGGACGACGTCGAGAGAGAGGGGGAGGGGACGGCGCGCTACACGACGAAGGTGCTCGCGGCGTCGACGGGGCGCGGGGGCGGGAGATACGCGCGCAGGAAGGAGGCTCCTTGCGCGACCTTGGACCGGGTTCAATATCGAGGAATAGGCACCTCGGCGAAAGAAACCCGTCTGATAA
Source organism: Phytophthora pseudosyringae (assembly GCA_019155715.1). NCBI lineage: Eukaryota > Oomycota > Peronosporomycetes > Peronosporales > Peronosporaceae > Phytophthora > Phytophthora pseudosyringae. The sequence goes on along the minus strand of JAGDFM010000177.1, from coordinate 31,236 downwards.
CCGATTAGCCGCGGGGTATCCGGATAGACGGGGGAAGCACGGGTGGGTACGTACGATACACCATGCTTACGTGGTACACATCCGATACGAGCCATTGTAACGTTTCCGATCTGTTTAGTGCGCAGGTTTTGCCATGTGGCGCACACCACCTTGATGTGCCGCCCACCGATGGCTCAGATTGCAATCGATGGCGCGCACACGGGCCGAGACGCCGGCGCACGTGCTGTCGTGGCTGCGGCGCGGCCTTGGCGGGGACCTCCCGGTGGAGCGCGTGCTGGGCGCCATCCGCTCGGTGCAGGGCGTGGTGCCGCTGGGCGGGCGCGTGGGCGGAGCGGACGGCGCGACGCCCCCCGCGACGCCGAAGAACTCGGCTCTGGCACTGTTCTCGGCCGCAAAAGACGGCAACGCCGCGGACGAATCCGCCCAAGCCAGCGGCGACGAGAAGCGCTGGACGCTGCTCCTCGCAAGCGTGCAATTGCCGGCCTCGGGCGGGCCTCAGGAGCTGAGAAAAGCGCTCGAGACGCTCCGGGAACAGCACAAGCGCGACAAACACGCGCAGGAGAGCGACAACCCGCTCGATAGCGACAAGCTGAGGCAGCAGTTCTTCGCCCAGAGACGGGGCTTCTTCGCCGTGAGGAGCGAGCTGCTGCGCGCGGCCAGGAACCCGCAGCATCCCCACGCCCAAGCGGCCCAGGAGGTCGTGGACGAGCTGCTGAAGGAGGGACTGCGCGCGGCGCTGCTGGACGAGGTCCACGGGAGGCAGTTTTACCAGCCGCCGAGGTTCACGGGCGTCGGCGCGGCGGAGCGCAGGGCGCTCGTGGCCTGGGAGCTGCAGTTCCTGGAGGAGGAGGCGCTGCTGCGGGAGCTGCTGCTGCTGACCCTCGTAGCCTCCAGGGAGAAGGCCACGCTGGACAGCGCAGTGAAGATTGCCAAGACGGTGCACAACTGGGAAGTGCGCGTGTTTGACGAGGTTTTCACGGCAAGTACGCTGGCGCTGCCCGTGGCGCAGGAGACGGCAAGACGCTTGACGCAGGTGGGGCTGCTGGCGGCTCTGAGACTGCTGCACACTGCTGGAGCAGTGCAGGAGCGCGGAGCGTTGCAGCAAGTGACAAAAGGTTTCTTTTTGACGGAGTTGTGCGGCGTTCCAGACTCGAGGAGTGAGGAACCTGTGGCGTCGCCGGTGCCCGGGGTGCTGCTGCTGGCGTGGGCTACTCTGCTGGGACGGCAGTACAGGGAAGTTGCAGGGTTTAATCGCGAGACCGAGGAGGTGCGGGAGCTGGAGGTTATGCTGCAGCACACGTTGGCAGCGGCGGAGCGACTGCACAGCTTCCACTACTTGAACGCGCTGCTGCGCTCGTTGGTGTACCGCAGCGACTACGCGGATTCTGACAACACGGCACTCTTGCGGCCGTTGAGTCTTCACGCTAAGAAGCTTTGGGCGTTGCCCAATGTGGCTGCATCTGGCGGACTGCGTGGCGTTAATGCGACTCAGTGGCAATACCTGATCAGTCCTGATAGCGTTCCTACCTATCAGCACGTGGTGGCAGCCTTTATGAATGACATGCTGTCCTCGCTGGGCTACATGGAAAATCTTGATGGCGCGCAGCAGCTGCACGCTATGGTGAAGTTTGTGTTGCCTGCTCTTTCGAGCGCGCGAGTGGCTCAGCAGACTCTTGGAATTGATGCCGAAGACAGCAGCATGACGGACATTGTCGCTGACGGAGAAGGTGTCGCGCTTCGTGATCTGCTCACAAAAGCTCGAGCCAGTCTGCCTCACAGCTTGCTGCCGTGCGTTCAAATGCTCACGGCGCTTTGCTGCAATTACCAGGGCGTGTCGTCGCCAGTTGTGCTTCGCCAGGTACTTAGGTATTTCAGCAACCCGCGTGCTGGACTGGAAGGACGTGTGGTCACTAGTGGTGTCTGCCGTCCAGAGCCACCCGCAGAATACTTCTGTGAAGTTGCCGGCGAGCCTGGAACGGTACGGTGCACACATTCGTTTGCTTACGACGATGCAGAGGGTCGGTTGGTGGTGCCTGCAGGGACGACTGGTACGACTGTGCAGTCTGGTGATGATGTACAAGTTGAATGGCTCCTTTCAGAAGGCGACGAAGACAAGAATGTTTCTTCCTTGTGGGACTCGCTTATGCTAAGCTCAGACAACTTTGTGGCAGGGCTTCAGTCGGGGTCTTTTGCTGACCTACATCGCACGAATGCAGAAGATGTTAGTGTGCTTACGGCGTTCTTCGAATTCATCGTACAGCTTGGTCAGCAGCAGGATGGTGGCCAGTTCGTGCTGGGAGAGATGGAACGCCGTTGGGGCGAGGCAAGACTTCGTCGTTGGTGGATTGGGCACCGACTTCCTTCGCCGGAAGTTTACGTATCTCAGCTCGTGAGGCAGCAGATTGCACTGCCAACGCTGCTTTCAGCATCGAGGGAAAATTTGGTATCATGGGGCATCCGGGACCGTCACACACGAGAGCAAATTCTGGCGCAGCTCGGTAACTCGGGGCCTTTCGACTTCGGGAATACGAATATGGGCGATGCTAGCACAATGAACTCATTCAGCATGGATGGAGGCATTCATTTGCTCCGGCTCCTGCTAGGAGTTCTTGATGGCTTTTTGCATGGTTCCCCCGGGGGTGCTGCTGAAGGTATGGCTTTGGATGGTGAGAGCACGTGGTCAGCGGCTCACCTGCACTTGGTTGCAGCGTCCTTCATTGCTCTTCGAACGCTTCTGGCCACCACATCTGGAGTGGAGTTGTTGATGGATTCTTCACTCGGTGGTGGAAAGGAAGAATGCGTGAATCTGATTGTGAAGAGTGCCAAGAAGCTATTTGAATTGCAGGAGCGATTGACGGGAGAGTACTCGGTCGTATTGGCAACGCAGGAAGTCTTCATGAGCGTGGTACGTTGGTTCCTTTCAAAGGAGGCACATACGCTTGCTAATCCAACATCAGCCGATAAGGATTCTTCGGTGGGACCTCAAGCGTTTGTTGCAATGGAGAGGCTCTGGTTTGTTGGCGCAGCCGAGTTTGCGATTGAAGTGTTGTCTACCCACGAGAGCTGGAAATTTGCGTCCACCAGCGAGCGTTGCGAGGTGACGGAACGGTGCTTCCGTTTACTTTATGTACTATTGCTTCCTCGCAAGTACGTCCAGGAGCAGAACGAAATGGTTCGGGCATTTGAAACAGCGTTGCGTGAGACGCTGTCCACGGATATGTTTCTACTTATGAAGCTGCTACGCTCATCATGCGCCGTCCTGTCATCAGTGGAGGGTCATCTGGTCAACTGGAACAGCATTGCTATATCAGACAACGACGAAGATGCAAGCTCCGACAGTGACGGTCATTTCCCGTTGGTGTATGAGAACGAAACTGACAGTACTGGTGTCAATATGGTCCAACTTGAGTCACTCGTGACGACGTGCTTGCGGTTCGTGGCATTACTCGTCACAAACGAAAAGAAATCCCTGGATACTCAAGCTGCTCGAAAGATTTTGCTAACGCCTATTGACGATGGTGGCCCTAAAAGGCGTAGATCTCTTACAATTGTCACACTCTGCGGAGGATATCTGGGATATTCGCTGGAGAAGGCGCCTGGAATTCCTTACTGGTCTTTACAGATTCTACAGCATGCCGCTGTCGTTCTAGACTACCGCCAGGAACGAGAGAGTCGCGAGCTGTCTTCAATGCACTCCTTGGTTGCCTTATTTCACGGATACCAAGACCTTCCTCTCGTGCGTGGAACGTTTGCACAGCTGCTGCGAGTGTCGTTGCCACAACAGCTGGCGTTGCGAAAAGAGGTCATTGAGATGCTGACACTGTGCTTAGAACATCAACCGGGTTTCCTGGCACTGTTACTATTTGGTGGTGATAGCAAGAAAGACGACGAGTCCGAGAACACGAAGGACGGCAATGCTGAGGGAGACCCCTTGCCTTTCGTGGCATTACTGGAACGCTTTTTCGAGGCTTCAGAAAAGCTTCTGGAGCAATTTTCTGATCTCTTCTGCGCCCTGTTGACTTTCCTCGTGCAGGTGTGGAAGGGTGCCATCCACAACGGTCTCGGCGTGCACCTTAAAATTATGGCAGCACTGCGCGCGCGCCCCACGTTCTGGTCGAATGTTACTCGTGCGCTTAAGATCCACATGCCGTTGGAGTCAGTTGAGGAACGAGGACTGCTGGATATGGAGCTGGCTGCCGCCACTGCTCACGGCAGGGGAGATGTGGAGAGTCCGTCCAGTTGGTCCGAGGCGTACATTGGGCGATCTAGTGCTTACGGTTATTTGGCCCGCGGCCTGATCCTCCAGTTGGTGTCGTACGAGTGGCACAACCAAGCTTCAAAGCAAAGTAACCACCCGCTAGTGGATGTGCTAGAGTCGTTCAGAAAAGAGGGGTTGTATTCGCACTGGTTGCGTACGTTCACTCGGTTGGACTACTCACCGGCACAATTGGAGCAGTACGCGTCGTCTATCCGACGTGCTTGCAACTTGAGCATGCCCATGACGAACCTCCTCAGCGAAATTCCGGTTGGCAGTATCTCAATGTACCTGGAAGGACTAATTTGTGATGCCAGTGCGCTGAAATGGCAGCTCAGCGCTGGTGGAGATTTCAAGGTGCAGACTTCTCCTGCGGATGTAGGTGCGCTGAAGTTAGTTCAGTGGAGTAATTTGCAAGCGGCCTACCTCCACGCACAGCTCTTCTCCCTGGCCAAGTGGAAAGTGTTTATGGAGTTGTGTTGCCTGCAGGCGGGTGGGGCCGAGGCTACATCTGGTACTGAGAAGGCGAGCGAGACGACAACACCGAGGCGTCTCAAGCGGAAAGAGTCGATGATCTCGTCACCTCCCCGCAGCAGTGTGGGAAGCTCAGGCAGTACTTCAAGGGTGCATCTGACAGCATTAACATCCTCCGCCTCCAGTTCCGAAAGTGCGCTCTCTTCGTCACGTTTTTCTGGTGATCGCACGTCATTCGAGATGATCCAGGTGCTAGCGGACGTGATCAAGGTCCGAGTGAATCAGCATGAAACCCAGGACGAAGTTCTCGACTACTTTGTGCTGCTACATCTGCATGATATCGTGCAGCTCTTGGTGTCAATGCTTCACCATCAGTTGTGTCTTGTTGTACGCAAGACGCGTGACCCGAAGCTATCACAGACGCGACAACGTCTTGAAGGATCTAGTGCAGACCCCAACCTCAAACTTGACGCCGGAACGACACTGGAATTACTGGCCGTTATAGAGAAGACCGCGAGTGCAGTGCACGACTCGATGGTTCATATTGCGCGTGAGGTGGAGCTCGTGCGGCTGGGTGCCACCAGCGAATCGATGTATGCCTCTTCCATCGAACTGACCGCAGTCCCGTTCATTGCTCGTTTGGTGACGAACTTCGAGGAAAAGGTGGATTCGGTGACAGACGCACTGCACACGTCCCTGTTCACAGCGGCATTGCTGCTAGTGCGTCACTTGAGCAAGATCAATAATCACCCAAACCGCAACACCGACGGAGACGCCGATATGGAGTGTATTTCGCCGCCCAAGCCTCTTCTGCAGGTGAAACTAATTGGACACTGCATGAACGCCATCACTTTATGCGACGACCGGTCAGAGCCTACGAAATCGACCCAAGCTCTGTTCCAGTTGAGTTGGTGCCTGTTCCAGGAGGTTCTCGACAGCTTTAGCAGTGTTGATGATCCTGTGTCGTCCAAGCCAAAGCTGCGCATGGCAAATGCGGTGCAGCTTAACCCGTTCGTAAAGGAGCTGGAGCACGACCAGCAGGGCATTGGTGCCCTCTTTCACTTGCTGGTGCAGCGCTTCCGGCCTTCATCATACAGCAAGAAAGTGGCTGCGAAACATGAGGAAGCGTGCCAGGTGTTACGCGGATTGGCTGCAGTTGTGTGGAACCCAGCGAACGCTGAGTTATGCCAGCGTGTTATGCTAAAGAACAGTAGCACCTCTCGCTCGCCGTCTCGCCTGCAGTTGCTGTCAACGCTATCGACAAAACTGCTGCCGCTGCTCCAGGCTCAGATGGAGCGTGAAGAAACTAGCAGCAAGTTGCGCGGCTACGTGACTTCGTTGAGTGCTGATGCGGACGATGACATGGAAGAGAAAGACCTACACCGGTCCTTGGCACACCGCATGTGGTGCCTTGTGTTAGACTTCGTTAGTGGTTTACTTCGTCTGCAGACTGGAGTCGATTCTGCTGATGACGACGTGTGGGATTTTATGTCTCACGCTGAAGAACTCATGCTTGCCGCAGTCCAGCCTGCCACCTGCCAGCGTTTGACACGCGCTGTTCTTGCAGAGCACCAGTCTTTGCTGCGGTTATTCGGCGCTCTGAGTGGAACTACATCACGACGGAAGCGTTGGCGTCAGGCCTTCCCGACAAATGCTGTTGTTCTTATGGAGCAGAGTCGACAGATGCTACGACGTGCATGCGTGCTCCTTGGCAGTTCGTCCGCGGAAATTCTCCGCCTGCGCAAGGAGAAAACACAAAAGGAAAAACAAGCCAAGTCGCCACGCAGCAAAGCAGTAGTGAGTTTTGGCGCTAATCTCACCCCCAAATCGCCACGATCCCCTCGATCCCCATCGGCGTTCACGTACGCTCACCAAACACTGCTGCACGGCCATCTGGAGGCTGTGCGGGAGGTTGAGAAGCGGAAGCTCACAGAGTTCCACCGAGAGATGGAGACCGAGTTAGTGGAAGTCGTGCGTCTATCGAGTCTGTTGCTAGCCAAGTGGACCGCTTCCTTGACCGATCGCGAGGCTATCCTCGTTGTGGACGGTGTGCGATATGTGGATGAAGAGCAGCTCGTGCCGCTGCTTGCCTTTATTCCACCCAGTGAAGCGCGCTCCATGAACAGTAACCCGGGTTTGGGTCACTTGGGCCTCGCAATGGACTTTATGCTTGATCAGCTGATGGCGGAAGACGAGGATACGCAGCCGAAACAATCTGTCAAGACCAAGGCTGTGTTGGCGAACGCGATTGACGCGTGCGCACTGCTGTTCCTGAAGACGTATCTACTCCATGCTGAGCAGTACGAGCTTGCCAAACGGGACCGCGATGAGCTTAACAACTTCTTCCGCCAGTTCAATGCCCGGCTACCCGGTGAAGACAGTGGTGCCAGTGTCGGCGTGGACGCGCAGTTGCTTGAGCACATTAGCAAGGTATGCAGCTGGTGATAATGTTGAAGTGTTTAGTTGCTCGCCACTTACCGACTTGTGTGAATTGCCAATGTTTTGAACAGGTTATTGCTGGATAAGCTACGGGTAGTAGGAACCAAGCGAACCTACTTAGAGCTGTATTCTGCTTGCCGCCTTCGACCTGTTTGATGAACTATGGAGGTAAAATGAGCTTGGTTTTGTCGTACTCGATCGCGCTGTTGCTTCCGCTGATGGGTTGCTTGATGAAGGGCCCAATGGTAGCGCCTCGAAGTCGTTGATCATGATTGTCCTCTTCGTCGCTTTTTGATTCAAGTCCACTGCAGATGCTGAACCAATACACCTAATATTTTTCAAATTAAAATAATTAGGGTTAGAAAAATAAACGCCATCCAATTAGTAAAACAAAAAATACGCAACAAAAACAAATTGGTACATGCTGCGTACTGGGACGTAGCCTCCAATTTTTGCCATTAAGAACTCTGCATATCCTTTTACTTACGAGTGTGTTTCTTCGAAGCTTGAAGGCGAAGTTGTGGGTGGCTATCGACGATGCAGTGGAAGAGGTGGCGCCTTTCATCTTGAGTGAGCTTGGTGTCGAAGTAAACATTTGTTAATGCAATTTTGGTGGAGGCGTTACGCCTTGACTCGCACCGTTCAGTAGGTCGACGTTAGCGCCATCAACAAGAACGTCGAGCTATCAAAGCCAATTCTTACATCTGGGATGACATAAATGCAGTGTTTCTTCGCTAACAGGGGAAGAAGGACCTGAGGATATCATGCATCAAAAAATGGCTCGTGTATTTGAAGAAAAACTGCCGCTCCCAAGAGTATGGATAGTATATAGACACACTGCAGCTTGAGGGCTGTGAATACGAAGGCTTCCTCTCCCCTCGTCAATGACGCGCACGCCTCGCTGGCTTCTCCGGCAACCCGGGGAGTGTACATGTACGACGAACACGTTCCCGCCACACTTGACCAGCTCTAGCAGTCCACCAGCTGCTGGTACAGCGAGCCCAGCTCCGTCTGCGTGAAGTCGAACTTGGCGAGCTCCACGATCTTGATCAGACCCTCGTTCGAGTCGTCGATGAGCGTCACGTACACGGTGGTCTCGTCGTACGAGCGCGAAGCGAAGTTGTCGCCGCCCGGGCTCAGCACGGAGCCGTCGTAGAAGTAGTAGTGCGTGGTCACCTTGTCGCGCGCGTCGCAGGTCTCAATCACCTCGGCGATGTCGAGCTCGCCGCAGCCACCCACGGAGCCCATGCCGCGGCAGTTGCAGCCGTACTGGTTCGAGTGCACCACCTGCGCGTTGAGCATCCAGATGGCCGGCTGGTCGGGCGTGCTGCCCTTGGGCATCTTGACCTCCGTCACGAACGCCTTCTTGCCGCCGTTCCAGCCCTGGTAGTCGTTGTCGCCAGCAAAGCCGAGGCACTGGCCGTCGCACTTCTCGCCGGTCATGATGTTGATCTCCGCACCCGTCTGGACGCCCGGGCCGCCGCCAATCTTGGTCGGGTCCGAGGCCTCGCTCAGTTCGCCTTTAAAGACCGTGGGCTCGTCGGCCTTGTCCTTGCCGTCGGCCGAAGCGTAGCCCTGCGGGCCGTGCTGGTTCTGGCCAGAGTAGTCGATATTCTTGTTGTTCATGAAGGTGAGGTTGTCCACCGTGCCGTCCTGGCGCGAGTACGACGACACGCGGTTCCACGTGCCGTTGCCGCCCTCGTCCGAGAACACGGCGATGTTCTCGATGGTGCAGGGCCCACGGAAGATCATGGTCACGGGCTCCGACATGGGGCCCACGGGGCTCTGCACGCTCACGGACTCCTTGGTGCAGCTGCCCAAGTCCGTCACGCGGTCGTACGAGCCGGCCACGTTGCCGGCGTTTTTGCCCTTGTACTCGTACTTGGCCTTGACCGTGCCCAGGTCCGAGTAGGTCTGCACCGTGCCCTGCAGCTCGCTGCTCTGGCTGCTCTGCTGGGTAGCGCCGCGCTCCTCCTGCGTAGGGGCAGCCGTGGTGGCAGCGGGGGTAGCCGTCGTGGCAGCGGGGGTAGCCGTCGTGGAAGCAGGCGAAGACTGCTCCGAGGACTGCTGCTGCTGCTGCTGCTGCGACTGGTCGGCGTCGCCGCCGCTGGTGCCGTAGCAGAAGGTCACGTCGTACTCGGTGCCGGTCGGGCAGCTGTGCGTCTTGGTGTTGTCCATGGGGAACTGGTACGCGTCGGAGCACGCGTTCTTGTCGTCGCTGGCGCAGAACAGCGCCGAGCAGGAGCCCTGACCGACGTTGTTCTTGGGCTGCACCGACATGGGCACGTTGAAGCCCTTCTTGTCTCCGATCTTGCAGTCCTCGTAGCTCGAGCAGTAGCCCGGGAGCGGCGGGATGATGCTGATGTCGTACCAAACGGTGCCGTCGCAGGCCATCTCCAGCAGAGTGGCCGAGTTGTCGGCCGTGTGGCGGTACATGTGCGCGGGGCCAGTCACGTCCTCAGTGTGGCTGCTGCCGACGGGGATGTCGGCCACCTTGGAGGCGGACGAGCCCGACTGACTGTGGTAGAGCTCGATGGGGTACGAGCACTTGTTGACGAAGTTGACGGTCTCCGCCGACGCCACCGCCGCGTAGAGGCACGTGGCCAGCGCCACCTTTGCGGGCATCGCCACCTTGACCATCTTGTAAAAAGGGATCTGTGAAAGGAGTGCGAGGGCTGAGCGAGTGTCTCTGGAGCAGAGAGAGCAGGCAGACAAGCAGGCAGGAGGTCGAGTTCGTGCCAGCGAGCAGATTGCAGAATGATCACAAGCGGCGACGAGCGGCCACGGGCAGACAGACGAAGGCAGGATACAGTATTTTACCCACGACGGGCAGAGGATCGCGGTAACGGTTGCATTGGACCGACTCGCAGGGAGTCAGACCGCAAAGTTCCAGCTAACCGAGATTGGAGCTCGAAGCAGCAGGCGATGGGACAATTTGATCGAGACTTACAAATACTACCATACTTAATAAAACGGCTCGTGACGTTTCAGTTGGAATACAGTGAGGTACCGGATAACTGCATGCAGTAACACATACCCTGTGGTATCGGATTGGTTTATTTTTCTGTGCGAAGGACAGCCTTACAACTTCACGACGCGAAAAAGAGCTGCACACAATCTTAAGGACCGTGGGTCTTGAAGATTGTAGCGCAGCGTAATGGCCCACAAGCGCCTGAAATGTCCAGAGAGATCTGCTCGAACGGCGAGAAGTTGTGGCGTGCGAGCTCACAGAGTGCGTGCGATACCAGCTGGGCCGCCACGAACCGCATTTGAAGCTGCAAAGGAGGTGGCGTTACAGTACGAGGGCAATGAGCTGCAGGACAGCGCATCATCCGCCCCACAGAGCCGCAAGACCGCACTGCCAACGCGAAAATTACCAGTCCGAAGCAGTCCGACCCATTCCTAGCGTAGCACCATTGCAGTCTCGCATGCGGCATAACGTTTCAAGCAAGGACGATTGGGGGAATCGATTCTTCCTGGGACTCTGCCAGCTCAATCGTGCTATTTGCTATTCGCGCCAGGGGCTGGCAGACTGTAGCTGGGTGTTTGTCTCGCCACGTGCGACTCGCGCCATCGCACAGATGGCCATTTCCCCACTAAGAGCGCAGTTTCAAGGAATGCGTGGGGAAGTTGGAGAATGGGAGAGCCCTCGGACATCTGCTCCGCCGGCAGCGCCGTCCGGGCTGTCGAAAGCCCCGGGTCGGAGCAAGTGTTGCCCTGTCCTTCGTGAAAATCCTCGCAAGTTTTCGGTCGGCCAGTGTGAAAGCGGGGCAAGTACTTGCGCGCGAAACTTTCGAGCTGCGCGTGCGAAACCTGCTCTTGCAAAGAATCGAGCGACACTTGCGCCGGTGCCGTCGTCGGCATCAGCACTGCCGGACCACGCACGTACAGTAGAAGCGTTTCGCGCTGCTTGTGATTGCCATGGAGAGCTCGACGTAAGCACGACAGGCAGCAGCCTCAGGTCAATGAGAGCTCGAGTGATGGGTGCCGGATCTCTCGGTGGCGCAGCGGCCGTCAGCACCAGCCGGCATTGATCACTCCTTGCGAGATCAAGGTCTCCGGACGAAGCATTATAATGCACATGCACCGGTAAGGGCATCACGAGCGAGCAAGGCAACCCCAGGACCCCAGTCCAAGCCTTGCATCCCATCGCTTCGTGTGACAAAATACTACAACATGCGGTCGTACGCCACACCCTGGAAACCTGGTCGAAGCCGTCGTCGCATTGCGCACATGGACCGCTAAGATCCGCGAGTCGCAACTCGGCACGGATCCAGTGGTCGAGAGGGCATCGCCCTTCCCTTCCGTCACCCACCTGCTGCAACGCGGGGTGCTTTCGTGGACTGGTGTTCGCGAAAGAGGCGCAGCTCAAGCTGCGGGTACGTCATAAGACAGGCGATCCAGGTGTTCGACAGCTATTTCCAGGCGGCCTGGGTGTTCGACTGTCCCCCACCGCTTTTTCCGGAACGCTAGCCAAATGTTCGAGCAGCAGCTCCAGGACAAACCGGACTAGTGCAAACATGAGCAGCTCCGACCCTCGATCCGATCCCGGTCTCCGCGACATCCATCGGCTGATCAGCGAGTGCCATGCAGTGCTCCAGACGGACCCGTCCTGCCTGCATTCGCGCGCCGTGCGGGGCCACGCCTGCATGAAAGCCAAGCTGTGGGACCAAGCGGTACGGGACTTTTCCGAGATCCTGCGCTGCCGCCCGGACGATGTCCACGGGCGGTTCAGTCGGGGCATGGCGCTCTTCAAGAGCGGCCGGGTGGACGACGCGCACAGAGACTTCTCACGCGTCCTCGAGTTGAATCCGAACCACGTCATGGCGCGTTACGCTCGGTGGGTTTTAGCGGAGACGTTTGGATTGCTGAGCCTAGCTACATGTACTGACCCTCTGCTGCAACGTACAGTGCCGGGTGCTACAACTCCGAGGGGGAGTTCAACCAAGCGATCCAAGAGTACACCCTGGCGCTGCAGCATGACGAGAAGGAGAATGCCGGCGGCTTCCGAGCGGAGAAGCGCCGACTGGGCATGCACGAAAGCGCAGAACACCTGATTCGCAAGACGATGGGGGCTTCGGCTCGCTTACGCAGTGCGCCGACACTCTCCGAGTCATCGATTGCAGTCGTGGAAGGGGGCGTCGCTCGACCATCTTTGCCTCTACTAGAACCAAATGCTCAGCCGCCTCAAAACGTTCGGCCACGGTCAGACTCCGTCCCAGGGAAGAGACCGAGGAAGGTGGTCCAAGTTCGTGTGAGCTTGAGCGAGTTTGCAGCCCCGGAAGTTCCAGCCGGTCGAGTCGTGCGTACGACACCTTTGCAACCTTTGCAAGAGGCTGCTACCGTCCCAACCTCCCCACGTCCGGAAGCTCCCAGAAATTCTTGTAGAAGCGTGCAGACTCAGCTGCAGCAGACACAAACTCCTCAAGTTGTGGCTGTTCGTGCAGTACCAAAGACAGTTCGCAGGGTCACCGTAGCGTTGTAGCATTGATTAAGGGTTGTGGACTGTGAGGTCCTCGTCGACGTGACGCGCTCAAAGCTTCTTCGGATCCAGAGCTTGGGTGAGCACTGCGATGTAGTCTTCGTAGTAAATTCGTCCAGTCGGCGGATCCTTTGCGGCTGCAAGGAAAGCTGTAAAAACAAAAAGGTTTCGAGTTAGCTTCGTGAAAGGCATTCAAAAGAAAAGAACCTGCATCACCTTCCATCTCCTTCTCACGAAACGGAGTGCCTTTCGTGCTGAGCAACTCGCGCATCACCTCTGCCTCAATGTAGCCCTTCTTCTCGGTGTCGATCACCTGACTCAATCAAGCGGTTCATTGTAAGATTCACAAGGGAAGTGGCCAACAAGCAACAAGTGGGGGGGGGTCTTCCTTACCCGGAATGCGGCGAGTAAAGTTTCATCCGTGTCCGGTTCATACTCGTTGGTATAAAGCACCTCGAGCATCTTTTTCTCGAAGCGGTAGTACGTCACAAACGTTGACGGTTCGTCCTCTTGCATCTAACGTCGCAGCACGACATCACCAGGTTGAGAACAGTGTCGAGGAGCGTCAAACGCGCCTGCTTCCATGTACCTCTGGAAGGATTTTCTTGATGATATCCTTCTCGGTCGGGTAGGCGCCGAGGTACCGCATGATCGTGCTCACCTCTCTGCAAACAAAAGAACAAACCCAACAGGTTAGCTCCGCACCCTACGCGTAGATCGCTTTCGCGTGTGCAGGAACTCACTCTTGAATGACGCATCCTTTCTTTTCCTTGTCGAACATGTCGAACGCAGCACGGATGCGCACCTTCCGCGCTGCCTCATCGTCGGCTGGAGCGCGCTGGCTGCTCCCAGTGGTTGGGGTGGTCATTGTCCTGCTGGAGGGAGGCCTTCTAGCGCAATGAAGGCACGAAACGCCCGTCCTTTCAAGCCCCCAACTCGTCCATTTTTTTAAAAGTTAAAAAGTCTACGCTGCGCGTTTTACTATGGCCTTGTCCTCCTCATAGCACGTCGTGGCGAGAAACGGGTGCTCCGTTGTAGAATATGTCCGTCTTGGGGCCTACGATGCAGTACGGCGCGGGATCCGTCTCCACCACCACGAACTCGACGTCCGGCCCGCCGTCCTGACTGCACGCGAGGAAGAGGTCGCCTCGCTGAACGGGACGGAAAGCGTCGGTGAAGTAAGGCTGCAGGTAGTTTTCGAACAGTTTCTCCCCCAGCAAGCCGTCCTCGACCGTGTCGTCGATGGGGAGGACGTGGATGAACTTCCCGTTGGGCACGTCGCTGCCAAGTCCAGTCACCGTGACGTCGTCGCCGATGTCCACGTGCAGGTTGCGACGCATAATGGTGCTCACACGGGCCACTCCGGGTTGGGCTTCGTCGCTTTCGTCGAGGTGGGCTAGAGCCACCGCCTTTCGTCCACCTTGAGTGAGCAGCACCACGTCGCCGTGGGTGATCCCCATCGCCTCCATCACGCGCTTCTCCATCGACACCTTCGATTCGCTGTCGACCGATGCTGCCGCCACTGAAAACCGCTTCGCCATGCTTTGGTTCCTTCACAAGACGCTAAAAATGCTGGTATGACAGGCTACAGGCTACGAGGTGTTGGTGCCACTTCAACCCGATGAAATGGTTTGCTGCAAATAGCTAAACGGCTTGGGCAAGGACAAGAGCGCTACAGCTTGCATCGTGTATTATTTTAGTGACAGTTTTCTTATACCTAACACACTCAACTCTTAGTCGAGGAAGAGCTTTTCGTCTGCAGGCAATTTTTACGAGATCGCCAAACACGAGCGATTTCGGCAGCCGCTAGCCTTCATTCCCGACACGTGCGAGGGCAAGGTCGAAGCACGTCATGTACATAGTCGCCAAGCGTTCGTCGATTACATTCGCCTTTTGATGACGCCGCTGCTTGGCAACAGGGAGATTGAGTTCGAAGTCTTCAAAGCGTACAAGTGTACATGTACAACATCTGCCGGTGTTGATTACATTGGCCTTTGTTGATGATACCGGTGCCAAACCATACCCAACCACCAATTATCGTCGCAATTTGTACCAAGCCGGGCACGGAAAACAACAGTGCCCTGAATATTGGTTATGAGGTAGGTAATCTCGCCGTCTTGCCACTTCCATTTCGAGTTTTGGCCCAACCAAGCAAGCACCACCACTTTTACCTATTTCTCGCCTTCTTCATGCCCACTCTGGACAAGTCCAAGCTGGTGTCCAGCGACGATGCGTCGTACCAGCGCATGGAGACTTCACGTGCCGATGTTGCCGCTGAAAAGTTCACCTCAAACGACGGAGGTACATGTACCATCGACTCTGACTCCAAGACGGACAGGGAAGAAGTCAACAACTCTTCGTTCCAGTTCACGGGTCTGTATCGCTACGCGACTCCGTTCGACACACTGCTGCTCACCGTCGGTATCTTCACTACTGGAGTTAATGGCGCGCTGTTCCCGTTCATGGCCGTCGTTTTCGGCGACGTTCTCACGGGGTTTGCCAGCGTCCCGATCGACATGGACGCGGTCAACACGGCAGCGCTGGACTTCGCTCTCATCGCAGTGGGTCTCTGCTTCACGGACTATTTGTCCTACGTCTCGTTCTACTACAGCGCTGAGCGACAGATGAAGGTGTTGCGTAGTGAGGCTCTCAAGCGCATGCTGTACCTGGACATCAGCTGGTACGACAAGCACGACGCGCTGCAACTCTCCAGTCGCTTGACCGGGGACACGGTGAAGATCAAGGACGGCATGGGCCAGAAGCTCGGGAACTCGATCCGCTATACGATTCAGTTCTTTGTCGGCTTCGCCATCGGCTTCGTGCGCGGGTGGGACATCACGCTGATCATGGCTTGTGTCATCCCGTTCACGTCCATGTCGTTGAGTTGGGTGATCAGCGCGATGCGTGCTAAGGCCGAGTGGGCCCAGAAAGTGTACGCCGAGGCTGGTTCAGTGGCGGAGGAGACGCTGGGCTCCATCCGCACGGTCGCCTCGCTCAATGGCGAGAAGAAGGCGATCGCCACGTTTCAAGACAAGGTTTTGCTGGCGGAGAAGGAGAACATCGCGATGCACAAAACGTCCTCCTTGGTGCTAGCTGGATTCCTCAGCAGCGCGTGGGTCATGCAGGCGATCGGACTCTGGTACGGCGGCTGGAAGGCCTCGCAAGGAGACGCCACGCCCGGAGATGTCTTCGCGGCCTTCTTCGGCGTCATGATGGGCACGGGCTCGCTTGGACAGATCTCGCCGAACGTCACCGCCGTCTCCACGGCCATGGGGGCGGCCAAGGAGCTCTTTGCCATCCTAGACACACCCAGTGCCATTGACGCGGAAAGCAACGACGGAGGCGTGATTCCCGACACGTGCGAGGGCAAGATCGAGGCAGTTAACGTCAACTTCGCATACCCGAGCCGTCCCGACGCCCAGATCCTGCGCGACTACAACGTGTCCGTCGATCCTGGTCAAACCGTAGCATTCGCAGGTTCCAGTGGCGGCGGCAAGAGTACGCTATTTGCTCTGTTGGAGAGGTTCTACGACCCGAACAGCGGCACCATCTACCTCGACGGCCGCGACGTGAAGACGCTCAACGTCAAGTGGCTGCGTGCGCGGATCGGCATGGTCTCGCAAGAACCAGTGCTCTTTGCTACAACCATCTTCGAGAACATCGCCATGGGCGGTGTCGACGTGACGCGAGAGGAGGCCATCGCAGCGTGCAAGCTCTCCAACGCCCACAACTTCATCCTGTCCTTGCCGGAGAACTACGACACGCTTGTCGGTGAGAAGGGGGTATCGCTCTCGGGCGGCCAGAAGCAACGAGTGGCCATCGCGCGCGCCATTGTCCGCAAGCCCAGCATTCTGGTGCTGGACGAGGCGACGAGCGCCTTGGACAACGAGAGCGAGAAGGTCGTGCAGGAGGCGCTGAACGACCTCATGGCCTCGACGAGCATGACGACGCTAGTGATCGCTCATCGTCTGAGCACGATCAGAAACGCGGACAAGATCGTGGTGCTGGACGCAGGCCACATTGTCGAAAGCGGCGCCCATGCTGAGTTGCTGGAGATCGAGCACGGCATCTACCGATCGATGTCATGCACGCAAGAGCTGCGCTCCGCAGATGAAGCTCAAGAAGGGGCCAGCAGTGCGACTGCGAACGATTTCGCTCCTAACGCCATGCTGTCGCGCAGCTTGAGTGCGGTGTCTACGAAGACGGACATCTCAGTGAGTGACGTGGAGTCAAACGCCCTTGACAATAAGCCGTTCGGGCTGAAGGACTTGGCGGCAATCAGCAGCCCGGAGCTCCGTTACTATGTGGTTGGCCTCATCGGAGCGTGCGTAGGAGGGATTCTCACCCCAGCGTCGGCGCTGCTGGTCGCTGAGATGATCACGTCCATGACGGGGAAGTTCGGACAGTACGAGAACTCGGGTGATCGGAAGTACCTGAGTGAACTGTACGACAACGTGGAGCTGTGCGGCATTGTGTATCTCGCTGGCTGCGTGGGGATTCTGCTCTTCACGTACATGCAAACGTACAGCTTCAAGCTCATTGGGGAGAAGGTCACTACTCGGCTGCGCAACGCAAACTTTGCGGGTCTCTGCCGGCAGAACGTCGGCTTCTTCGACGAAAAGGAGAACGCCACCGGTGCGTTGACTGCTGACCTCGCGACGAATGCTGTCAAGGTGGCGCTGCTCTCTGGCGACTCTCAGGCTCAACTTTGGCAGGCAATTTTCACGTTGCTGGCTGCGCTTGTCATCTCGTTCGGGTTTGGGAGCTGGCTGCTTTCCCTGATCTTGTTGGCGATTGTGCCTCTGCTGGGCTTTGGGGTCCTCGCAAGGATGAACGAGATGGCGGGTAACTCCCTCATCTCCGACGACTTGGCGGTGCCTGGCGCGCACGCGTCGGAGGTTCTCGGCAACATTCGGACCGTTGCGGCTCTGGGTCTTGAGCAAAAGTCCGTCGACATCTTCGACGAGCTGCTGGAGGAACCTCTGCGCAAAGGCAGTCAGGAGGCCCACGTCAATGGTTTGTCCCTTGGCTTCAGCTCCTTTATCGTCATGGCCACGTACGCGTTTATCTTCTGGTTCGGCGCCATGAAGGTGAATGACGGCTCCATCGGCTTTCCGGAGATGATGCGCACGTTGATGGCCATCATGATGTCGATCCAAGCTGCTGGCAGCGCCTCCAAGTTCTTCGGAGACGCCCCCAAGGCGTTCCAGGCCGGCTCGACCATCTTCGCCCTCCGCGATCGAGTGACCCCCATCGACTCGTTCAGCGCCGATGGTCTTCGTCTGACCAAGATCGACGGTCGTCTCGAGTTCAGGAACGTTTCCTTCCGCTACCCGACGCGACCCGACGTCAACGTGTTGAAGCACTACAGCCTCACCATCGAAGCGGGGCAAACCGTGGCCTTCTGTGGGCCCAGCGGCGGCGGCAAGAGTACCATCGTCTCGCTCATCGAGCGTTTCTACGATCCCGTGGTTGGTGGCGTTCTGCTGGACGGCCACAACATCAAAGACCTGAACTTAGGCTGGCTGCGCAGTCAGATCGGTCTCGTAGGCCAGGAGCCCACGTTGTTCATTGGTACTATCGCGGAGAACATTTCGTACGGACTGGCTGAGAAGCCGAGGAAGCAGGAGATCGAAGACGCAGCCAAGATGGCCAACGCGCACGACTTCATCACGCAGTTCCCGGACGGCTACGACACGCAGGTGGGCATGAAGGATGAGCAGCTTTCGGGCGGCCAAAAGCAGCGCATCGCCATTGCACGCGCCATCCTGAAGAACCCGGACATTTTGCTGCTGGACGAGGCCACGAGTGCGCTGGACTCGGAGAGCGAGAAGGTGGTGCAGGAGGCGCTGGACAAGGTGGTAGCGTTGAAGCGGCGCACGACGATCGTGATCGCTCACCGTCTGTCGACGATCCGCAGGGCCGACAAGATTTGTGTCGTGAGCGGTGGGAAGATCGCGGAGCAGGGCACGCACCAGGAGCTGCTGCAGCTCAAAGGGACGTACGCGAGTCTCGTGGTGTCGGGGTCGTCGTAGATGGCAGAACCATTCAAAGAAAGAATTGGGAGCCTGGACCACTTCCAGGACGCTGCGTCGTTTGAGCTGGTTGTGCATGTAGACGAATTTGCAGAAGGCCGAAGTTCGACTACAGCGACGTGAGACGAGACCGTCAACTTCAACACAACTTAGACTCGGCAACTCTGCTCGCCTTCATCCTGCGTCACCCTACACCGTTGTTAAATAGCCGTGCTTTGATGTTGTCGCTCTTGATTCAAGGCAGATTCACGGCTATTATAGCTGCAGCACCGAAGCTTGCTGCTTGCATTCGCCTAAATGTGTTCCGATGATCGACATTTCATGTTATGTTCGATGGGATTGATGACGTATTCTATCGGTTAATTGTTTGATCCATCATGATGGCTACGCTCCATTGTATTGGTCAAATCTAAAACGTTTAAAGCCAATCCTGTAACGGTTCGTTTAGCCAATCCAATCGACGTATCGCCATGACGTGTCCCGAATGAAATGGCTTCGTTGAGCAGTGTCACGCATGTCACACCTTCGTAGCGCCGCGATTGGCGGCGTTACGCGAAACTGTTCCATTGGCCATTAATGCTGCCCCGCGCTCCCACATCCTGCTAATCGCTTGCTGCGCCCGTAGCATCAAGATGCGCGGGGCGCTGTCTGCCGTTGCCGCCTTCCTCTCGCTCGCTGCGCCTGCATTTCGCAGCGCTGTTGTCGGCGCGGATATTATGCAGTGGCACCTATTCACCATCACTCTCCAGGACACAACATCATAAAACGGCCACCTTCAAACGTCCCATACAAACCCCAAGTGCGTTGGCAGTGGTCGGACTAGCGGACGCACAGAACCGCTCGAGCTCACTATTCAACTTGCTCGTCTCCAGGCAGAGAGAGAGAGAGAGCTCCAGTGTTAAGCTCCACCCGTCGCCATGGCCCCGCAACCGCAGCCCGGCCACCCCGTCCGGCCCGTGCTGCTGGACCCGCAGCTGGCCGTCGCGCACACGTGCGGCATCACCTTCTCGCCGGTCCAGCGCGGCTCGCGCGACATCCTGGCCACGCTCAAGCACCAATGCGACTGCGCGCCGCGCTCCGTGTCCATGGGCGAGTACGTGGCCAGCCCGCGCGTGTCGTCGGGCCACGTGCAGGGCTTCGCCAAGGAGTCGGACCGCCTGCTGGCCGAGCCGTCCTACGCCATCGACGTGCTCAAGACGGCGCCCGTGGCGCAGAAGGAGCCGGCGCGCGGCACGAGCTCGCTCTGGGGCTCCACGTTCACGCTGAGCAACACCATCCTGGGCTCCGGGACGCTCGCCGTGCCCTTCGCCATCGCGTCCAGCGGCTGGCTGCTGGGCAACGCCATCATGCTGGCCATCGCCATGACCACGCGGTACTCGGTGCACCTGCTCCTGTCGGCCAGCGACCGCGCGGGCAGCAACTGCGCCAAGACGTACGAAAGCCTCGGCCACTTCACCATGGGCGCGGTCGGCACGCGGCTGGCCGAGTTCACCTTCATCTTCGGAGGCTTCGGCACGCTCGTGAGCTACCTCATCTTCGTGACGGACCTGTGCGCTGCGGTGCTCTCGGTGTCGGCCCAGGACAAGTGGATGATCACGGTCGTGCTCGTGGCGACGGTCGTGTTCCCGCTGTCGCTGAGCCGCCGCATCGGCAAGCTGTGGCTGGCCTCCGTGCTCGCCATCCTGTCGATCATGTACGTCGTGGCGTTCGTCGTCGTGGCCTTCTTGGCCGCGTACAATGCGGACGGAGCGGCGGTCGCCCCGGGCGTGCAGGCTGTTCGGCTGGACGCGGGCAGTGTCTACACGGTGACGCTGCTGATCTCTGCGTTCGCGTGCCACAACACGGCGCTGCCCGTGTACGAAGAGCTCAAGGACCGCACGCTGCCGAGGATGAACCGAGCTGTCGTCGGCGCCATCAGCGTGGCATTTGTGCTGTACGAAGTCATTTCGCTGTGTGGATACCTGCAGTTCGGATCGGAGACCAAGGACAACATCCTGCTCAACTTCTCGCCCGCGTACGTCTCGCAGCACAAGTCGGTCGCGGTGCCTCTGCTGGTTGGCCAGCTGTGCATGGCGTTGGCGCTGGTGCTCACCACGCCGATTGCCATGTGGCCCTTCCGCTCGTGCGTCCTGAGCGTGTACCTGCGTGTGAAGAACGGCGTGCAGACCCCCAGCCACGAGGCGACATACAAGGAGTACGTGGGTGTCACAGTGCTCAGCCTGCTTCTCATCCTGACGTGCAGCATCTTCGTGCCGTCTGTCAAGATCCCGCTGAGCATCGTGGGCTCCGTTTCCGGATCGCTGTTGATCTTCATCATGCCGGCGCTGTTCTTCCTGCTGCAGTCGACGGGTCCCATGCTGACTCGTGAGCACACCGGCCCGCTGCTCATGCTCGGCGCGGGTGTCGTTGTCGGCGTCCTTGGTCTGTCGTTGACTCTGTTCAAGCTGTACCGTGAATATTATTAAGGTAGACATCATCTAGACCCCCCCCAAATAAGTAAGTAAAAGCTCATATATATTCTCCGCTCCGCCTTCCGTCCCGCATTGGTCTCAAGTACGAGGCGCCATACTCCTGCATCAAGAAGTCTGCAGGATCAGCCACCGTGTCGTAATCAACCCCATTCAAAGGCACTTTCGAATACGGCAGCAACTTCTCCCCCGGAATGCTGTCGTTCCACCTCTGCGTGTGCTCAATGTTCCAGTGTCCACCAACCTCCGGGTCTGGTTCCATGCGATACAGATCAAGGTACGGCCCTGTGCACGACTCAATGGGGGCAGCCAGGGTCGGATCATACAACCTCCCAGCTAGCGGATGCGTCGGCGCTACACAAACCCTCGAGATACTGTCCATGAAGACGTGATACCCTCTTGCTTGCAGCCTCCTGGTCACAATAGGCATCGGGTCGTCCTGCAGTTGATACGCTACATCCACATCTTCCGTGAACGGGATGATCCCTCCATCTCTCACCGCGCCCAGCAACGTTCCGAACACAAGTGCGGGCTCACCCCCCGCCCGTTGCAACTCAGTGTACACGTCCACCAGCAGCATGTGCAGCACACTGGCCTGGCACGGAGCTCTCCCTGTCTCCGTCAGTAAAGCCGTTCGATCAGCCCCCGCACACTCTTTCGCACCGAACCTCGTGGTGATCGGCACACAGTTCTCCCACGTTTGGTAGTTCTTCAGGCTGTCGTCGCACAAATAGTCGTGATGGCCCTCGAACCGCGGAGCTCTCGCCCCCAAGGCCGCCACCCAGCGGTAGAACGGGTCCGCGGTATCTGTGACTGCAACCTGGTCGGGGGAGCAGCTCCAGTCGTCCGACGCAACGGTGAAGTGATGGTCATTGGCCGTTTGGCGCAAGGGGAGGAAGGCCTTGTCCGGAGGCGATGCCAACACGGGCGACAGACCCAGCAGCAGCCACACGAGATGGGAGACCATCGTGAGCAGGAAGTGCGTTGTGGACCACATACTGTTCAGGAAACAACTTCAACTTCGCAGTTGACTTTTGCCAAGGTGTCGTTCCCGTCAGGAACTTTGGCGATGAAGTCGAACGCCGCAGTCTCTCTCCACCAGCTTGGATGGTGACATTCTCGTATGTTGGCATGAAGGGCGAGCAGTTGTCGGGCGGCCAGAAGCAGCGTATCGCCATTTCGACGCGCCATCCTGAAGAACCCGGAGATCTTGCTAGTGGACGAGGACGCGGGTGCGCTGGACTCGGAGAGCGAGAAGCTGGCGCAGGAGGCTCTGGACAAGGTGGTGGCGCTGAAGTGATCATCATCGCCTACCATGTGCGCGGGGCTAGTGACATCGTTGTCCTTATCACGAGGACCCCATGACGACCAACCCAGGTGAGGACACGCGAAGGTTTTGGCTGGTGCTTCAACTATTACTTTCTTGTCCAACGCTTTCCCAGCGTGATCCCAGTCCCGGAGTGTAGAGGGCGACGCATGATCTCCTCGCCATTAACGCTCTTCTCACCTCCAGTCGTCTCACCTCCAGTCTTCGGTCAGTCTGCGATGCAGTTTCCTCCTGGCCATCTCCGGCGGCAGACCCCTCCGCCGTTCAACCGCACTGCCACCATGAGCTTCTGACACGATTCCAGCTTTTGAGATGGTGCAAAACGGACTGCCAAGTTGAAGTCGTCCGTTAGACTGGCAATCCCCACCCGAATTGCCACCAGCTTTTTTCCCGTTTCCCCGAAAACGTCTCCAGCGTTCGCTGAGATGTGACACTTGCACAGCAAAATGCTGTGCAAAACACACACGGCTTGCTGCTGAGCGGCAGAACCCTGTGGCGATAGCTCGCAATGGCAGAGCGTGCTTCTTGCCT
The DNA here is from genome assembly GCA_019155715.1 of Phytophthora pseudosyringae. Taxonomy (NCBI): domain Eukaryota; phylum Oomycota; class Peronosporomycetes; order Peronosporales; family Peronosporaceae; genus Phytophthora; species Phytophthora pseudosyringae. Next base: position 8,225 of record JAGDFM010000177.1, on the reverse strand, counting down.
GTGCCTTGTGGTTCTTTCTCCCGCCTCGCTTCTGCAAGAGGATGATGACTTGCCATCCAGCGAGCTCCCATGCGTTACGCCACCATGAATGGTATTTTTTACGTTAAATTAATCGTACTTGATCCATGTAACACTTCATACTTTCGCCAAGCCCCACCCTGGTATCTGCATCTCCTCCGACCGTTCCTCTTCCTCCTCACAGCTGCAGCTGAGGGTGGTGCCGTCTGCCAAGCTTCAGCACGCCTTTGAGCGTCGCCGTGACGCGTTTCCAGCTCTGGCCCAGGCTCTTCCTACTCCGCTCATGATCTCGCTCGTACACGGCCACGGCGCTCTCCTCTTGACGGGTACCTTGGTAGTAACTCGAGGACTTGGCCCCCACAACGACAGCCGCGGCAAGTGCCTTCCAGAAGCGCTTCCTCTGCATGGCCGACGCCACTGCCGGCGCGACCGCCGCGCGCCGTCTTGCACTCTCTTCCTCCTCCTCAACCGGAGGGAACTTGGCCACCGCCGTGGACACGTAACTGTGCCAGCGGCAGAACGCCGGCGCGTCCGGCATGTAGAGCTGCGCGACTGCAGCTGTAGCTGCGTCGCGGAACTGCAGTTGCCGAGCGTCGGCGCCGACCTCCAGCGCCGTGACGCGCATGCGCACCAGCAGGCTCTTGGCCGACGCGTCCTCGTAGCGGTAGAGCCACAGGATGTTGCCGCAGAACACGGCAAAGACCCGCGTCCAGCAGTCCGGGAGCGCCACGGCGTCCCGCTGCCAGTAGACCCAGTCGCTCAGCGGGCGCTGCAGTTGCACGAGCGCCTGGAGCTCTTGGCAGGCCTCGGTCTCGGCCTCGGTCTCTTGGTCACCGAGCTCTTGGTCGTCCTCCATGGAGTCGCTGCCGTTGGTCATCCACGTGGACCGCAGCGACTCGCTGCGCGCGCATTTCTGAGGCGACGATACCGTTGGCGCCTTGCTGTGGCGCGTGGAGCAGCGCTGCGATCTCCGTTTGCAGCGATCGATGGGCGTGGCCACCACATGGCGGCGGCTGAGCGTGGGGAACGCCATGGCCTGAGCGCAAGCGAGCCAATTGCGGAATGGATCACCTCTGGATCACTGCCAAAGTGGATGAAGGCCGTGTGGGACAGCTCCAACTTGGCTGCGCCTGGCTGCAAGCGTAATCAGATCTGATAACATGTCCACTAGCTTGCTGGGCACAAATACGCCGGAGATTGCCGACCGAGGCGGCGACTCAACTGCGGTCTGCCCAAAAGTCCAGGGCGCGCGTTGCCCAGGGGCTGTCGGTGTCGACCGAGCCGCCATAAGATATCACGACCGCGATCCAATCCGATGCACTTGATTTCCCTCCGGAGACTTTGGATCTGCGATTTGCCTGTGGTTGGTCTCATCATGAGATTGCCACGGTCGACCAACTCCTGCGCTATCCGACTTGGTTGGGCGACTTATCCCGGCGCCTTCAACTTGGCATCGGCTGATGTCTGTTGCCAGTGGCGTTTGTCTTGTCGATCTGCTTGCAGCAAGTGGCGTAGGAAAGATGGAGGTCCAAAGCGAGCATGGGACAGCTAGACCGGATCGTCGCTACACGCTGGCAAAGTGATGGCCAGGTTCTCCTTCGGCGAATGCAGCCGCCCGCGGACCACGCAGCAATTGCATTGTACTGTAGTCCGGTAAGTATACCAGAACCGGCGCGTGCCCCGGTCGGTGGTGTGTCGCTGCTGTCTTTGACACCGCGGGACAACACTAGCAGATGAAGCGCGAAGCAATCGGCTGATTGTCTCTGTTACTGGTGCTTGGGGTGGCTGCAACACGAACGGGGATCGAGAACTGAACCGCTCGGCAACTCGCAGGTTCATACTTGATACATTGCATTAGTGCTTTATCCACAGCGGCACTTGGATTCCTTCGCGTCGTACGCAGGTGCCAATTTCTATTCTAGTGCGCTTCAATTCATCACAGAGTGGCGCTCTTGACGTCTTCAGGCTTAGTCGTCGACGTGCTTCCGCAGCTGGTGAATCCTCCAGTGCCTTACAATTTGAGCCATCGCATCCTTGCACTTAGTTCGCTTGGAAACTCGATTGTAGTCCTCTAGTGTACCTCGGTAGTTGCTCCAGCGCGGGAGGTCTCGCACTCCCAATCCGCTGGTCCGGAAGAATGCCGCAGTCTGGTCAGCAGCATCCTTCAACCTCGAACCCCAGCGCTCGAAAGCAGCGTCGTCGCACAGGCAGATGCAAAGCTCTTCTCCGCTCGGGTCGACCACACGCAGCAACCGTCCCGCATCCGCGCAGACAACGTCCGCCACAGCCACTTGCACCAATAAGCTGCGAGGAGCCGACTCTTCTCGCTGGAAAAGCCACATAAATGCCTGGTCCAGGATGGCGAACACCTTCGTCCAGCAGTGCGGGGACCCCATAGGATCGCGCTGCCAGTACACCCAGGCGGTCAACTGCGTCGAAGTTGTAGCGGACTGCTTCAGCTTGTGTTCTAGTGCATCCATCTCGGCCACCTGTACGTGGGGCATGCTTGGAAATGAAGATACGTAGCTCGAAGGCACTTGTGTAGTAGCCAGAAATTGCTTCAATGACGCCGTGGCAGCAACGGCAACTAAAAGAATATCACTCGTTTGCCAAGTTGAACCTAGACCATCACTCATGCAGGTCAAGGAATGGGTACAGTTTTGTCCTACGGAAATACAACACATGAATGGCAAAAGTGCTCCGTTGTTGATATCTCCTTTTTTTCTTGTGGCGCTTTTTTCTTTCGCTATGGTACGACTTGACAGTATCAACAACTTGCGCCTCTCGTCTTCTTCCTCGTCGCCCTTGCTGCGCTTCGCGTATATACTTGGCGAACGCTATCTCTCCAGCTGTGGAGCTTCGCCGGCGAAGTGACGCAATCAGTGGCAAAAAACTATAGTGTCGGCTCTCTCATCGCCAGCCCCTCCACTAAATGGTACGTGTGTTGTGTTCTGCACCTGGCAAGCACACATAGTAGACAGTAAGTACTTGCGAGTAACACAAACAAATACACGAACAGCAAACTCACCCGTTGGCGACGGGTTGGACCCTATCGATGCACGTGCACTGCCTCCTTGCAGCAGCAAATCCTCCACAGAAGTCGTAGCTGGTCTCCCCGCCCTCATACTGTTGGCATCATTGTGTTCGTCAGAGTGTGCACTCGCACCACGACTGCGGCTACCTGACGCACCTCGTGATGTCCCAGTCGGCTGACCTGAGCTTGTTGGCTGCGATTTCTGCTGAGACTGCTGGCGGGAGCTGTTAGAAGCCGCGGCGATAGCGGCGGCCAACTGTTGCTGTTGCTGCTGCTGCTGTTGCTGAAGTTGCCGCTGCTGGAGCTGCTGCTGGAGCTGTTGCTGCTGCTGAAGGTGAGCTTGCTGCTGGGACTGTGCGTTCTGCGGCATCGAGTAGTACATTGCCTGTTGCGGAACGATCTGGTTGCCAACGAGCTGGTAGCCTGGGATGCCTGCACTGAACGCGCCGTTGTGAGCATTCATTGCCTGATACTGCTGCTTGATGCTCACTTGCTGTTGTTGGCCTCCATGCGCCCGCATATGCTGCATCTGCGCTTCAAGCTGCACCTGGGCAGCACGAGCTTGGGCGTTCGCGATTGCTTGGGCCTGCGCATGTGCCTGGGCTTGTGCTTGAGCCTGCGCGTGAGCTTGGGCTTGAGCTTGGGCCGACTGCTGCCGGGATTGGGTTGTGGTCATTTGCTGCATGCTCATACCCTGGGACATATGCGGCGGGATCGAAAACGACCCAGCCAGATACAAGTTCGGGTCCGCAAACATGGCCGACGCTGCGTTGCTGTTCTGCACCAGCAGGGTAGCTGCCTGCTGGCTCGCTGAAGTTACCGTGGCTGGGGCCCGGTTAGTCCCATTAACCGCTGCTGATACCGCAGCCGTCAATACTGCCGTTGAGGTTGGAGTGAGCGTCCTCGAGGTCGTCGAAGTGGTCGTTGTCGTCGTTCCGGTGGTCGCAGCAGCGCTATCCGACGTTGGCGTAGATACAGCTGACGTCCGCCGACTTGATGTGCCCCCTCCACCACTAACGAGCAGCGAAGACGTGGCTCCTGCTCTCCGCATAGTCCGGAACTTGTCCTTGAGCTGCACGTTCGATCTGTCATTGAACTGCGGGCCCAGCTCCTTGTCTATGAGAATGAGCGACCACACATTCCTCTGGCCGTTGTACTTCTTGACACCTTCCAACAGTGCTCGCTCTTCTGTAGCTGAAAAAGGTCGATACTTGCGGTGGTTCTTGCGGTTTTCCGTGTACGCTGCGAGTTCCGGTCGAGTCTTGATTAGTGTCCTCCACTTGTCCTTCAGGTCCACCCCACTGCGGCCATGAAACAAATGTCCCAGATGAGGGTCTCGGAGGATGGAGCTCCACGGACAACTGTCGTCTGCATACCGCTGCACGCCCAGCACCAGCGCTGTGACTTCATGCGGACAGTATTTTCTCCGCTTTCCCTTGACGCGTTCTCCGACATTTTCACAGGCAAATTCCGGCGAATTGCGAGGGAAAGCGTAGCCTCCTCCAGCCGTGGCGCCTCCTGCTGTGGCTGCTGCATTGGCAGCATTTGTAGCAGCTTGCACAGCGACCGACACGAGGTTGTTGGCCGTCGCGCTCTGTCCTAGCGTGCCCGACGCCGTGCCCATGGCCTGGGGATACTGAAGAGACTGTTGCTGCTGGAGCTGAGCTTGTTGCTGCAGCTGCTGCATCTGTGCTTGCTGGTGGAGCTGGAACTGCTGCTGCTGTTGGTGGTGCTGCTGCTGCTGGTGCTGCTGCTGGAACTGTTGGAGCTGCACTTGCTGCAGCTCTGCTTCTTCCTTGAGTTGTTGCAAGCGCGACGCCGATGGCTGAGGCGGCTGCGACGGCGTGGCGGTTGCCGTTTGCTGGCCACTCACGGCGACCGAACTTGCCTTTGCTGGCGGTCGTGGCATTGTGTAGATGGACAGCGGATCTGAAGCCTGCAACATGGGCACCCGTCAGGCAGAAGTGGCAAGCACACAAGTTAGCTGGTTGAGAGCTGCATCTTCCGTGTGAAGGCGCGAAAAAAATCGTCGCTTGAGCAGTTTAACCCGAGGGACTCACCTCAATTCGCTCGTCACTCGCTTGCCCCTTCCCGCGGCGGTTCTGTGTCAGCTCGGGTTGTGGCCGTCTGCTCGAAGAATGCCGCTTCAGTCACCTATACACCGGCGGCGTCCCCTACTCGTTGGTCACTGGCGGTGGTTGCTTTGTGAGTCTCAAGAGCAGGCTGTAGCGTTGAGGCACTGGTCTCTTTCACTCTCTCTCTCCCCTCTCGCCGTTTCGCCCACACACTCGAGCAAGCCAGCCGCTCCTATATATACCGCGACAAGCTTTGACTCGTTCCCGTCCTCGAACCAAAGAATGGGTCGCGGGTTCTGAGCCACAAACACAGTGCAACAAGATGTTGCTGCCTTTTAACGCTTGCTGGGCTCGCTGCGGAAAGCCAAGCGGGCAGGAACGACAGCAGCTCGGCGGGCCACCACAAACGTCCTTGCCTTCTGGGTCTGTAGATGCACGAGTAGCGCGGTCAGTGGTGAGACACCTTGCCATTTTGCCAGTTGAGGCAACTGGCAGCGCGTTGGCTTTTGCGCCAATGTGGCTGGCATTTCGCTTTAGGTACCTTTGCTTTTCGCTCGGAAATTGCCGTTTCCGCTCTCTTAAGTGGGTGCGGAAATTTGAACTGCGGCGGATTGGCGCGCGCGCGCAGCTTGAGGCTCTGTTGGTGTTGAGCGAGGGGGAAGACGTGGCGGTAGGAGTGAATGTCAGTCAAGTTGGAGAAATCCCAATGAAAAAACGGTCCCCAGCTGGCAACCACGTGGCGAGACACTGCAGCTGGAGCGCTGGCCTGCACTGATCATCGTAGCGCCGTCGCGTACCTGGAAAGCTGCTGGTCGCTGCGGTCAGCGTGCGCGGGAGGCTCACTGGTCCGGCCGCTGGGCAGTTGTCTTGTAGTAGTTGCCACTCGAGTTGAGTTGCCGCGCGCGCTTCGGGCTCGGCGCCGGCGGCTGCGTTCAAAATGAAAAGGGAGAAAAGCCCCCAATCGCTGTCTCGCCCCGTTGTGCCCGCGTGGCATACAAAGAGCAACTCTACTTGCTACAATCATTGCCGCACTGCCAGAGAGAATTGATTGGAGGAGAAAAGGTAGGGAAGGGTGAGGGCCAGGGGAATCAGCGGCTGCAATCGCCCCCGTCAAATGTGATTGTCGGGTTTTACAGGGCTCTGTTTGACAGCGAAGGAGCGCGGCCGAATGGGGATCGCGGCGATGGCGACAGCGTTCCTATTGCCGGCACTGGCGGACGCGCAGGGCAAAAGCGACACGGGTATTACCTTCTCCGAGACGATCGAACACCTGGGTGGGATGCGCGCGCTAGGCGGCGCCGTGCTGCTGCTGGCGCTCGTCTACGTTGCACTTGTCGAGTGGCTACTGCCGCGCGGCCGGCGGCTGCATGGTGCAGTGCACCAGGTCAAAGCGCCTCGACGCCAGTTAAAGTCAGTTCGCGAGCGCGAATGACTATGCCGTCGTGAACAGCGCGCACGCTGGAGCAGCGGCGAACACGTGGCGGCGCTGCGGAGCCCGTCGAGCCTCGGAGAAGTGCAGGTTGCCAGGAGAACTCCGGCGCCGGCGGCAATGAGCGGGTGCTATAACTGGGCGGCAGCAGCAAGGAGGGAAAGAAGGTGAACGAATTACTAATACATAACGATACGAGTATCACGCTATGGAATAGCGCCGAAATGCTCTCTCGTCCATCCTCGCCAGCAGCAAGGTTTCAGCGGCGAGTTCTGTTTTGGATTGGCAGGGGGTATCCGATACGAGGAAGAGCTTGGGCATAAATTTCCTGGTCGAAAAGATCTACCGCACCACCGCAATGGCTACCAACGCTGGAGTCGTGAGTGACCCAGCGGCAGAATGTGCGGCTGCTGGTTAGGAACAACCGCACACGCGGCCACAGCCTCGTCGTGGCGACATCGCTCCTAGTCAGTCCCCCGCTCGATGCGCCGGCGTCGCTCGGCGTCCACTCCACTCCACTCCGCCCGACTCGATGTCGATGTCGATGGTGTTGCCCTCGAAGTTGAAGCGCCCATGTAGAAAGGGCAGGGCCTCCATTTTCTGCTGCGGTTGGGTGCTTTCGTCTGCAGTCCCTCGTGAAGGTCTCCGCTGAATTCCCTCCGAGGCATTTCTACCAATCCGCTGATCGGACGATCAGCCAATCGTAGCGCGTTTTGGCGACCTTTCGGCAAACGAGACACAATCCGTGTAGCCTTCTTCAGCTGATCGGCGTCTAGGCGACTGCAAACTCAAAATTAATCGAGCGCTTCAACTCGACCTTAACTCACACCAGGGATTGACTTCACTTTATCGGAGGTCGATAAAACCTCCAAGCAGCCCTAAACTTGTTCAACTTGTTGAGATGTGGGTGCTCAATGCTTATCTTGCCCATGAACACGCTTCTGGTTGGAAATCAGATCGACTACCACTTCTCAATCTTCAATCAGTTCGCACACGGGAAGAATGGACTCCGAGTGCCGACGGACCGTGTTTTACCGCCGCGTTTTAGCTGTATCATGGGCCACGGCAGTAGCTGGCGCAGTGCTGGTAGGTAAGCTAGTTTGTACTTGTGACCGGCCCCGAGCACTGACTATTCGTGAGACCTGTGGTCGCCCCGTAGTCTCCAACGGCGAGGATGCTTTTGCCGCCGAGCTTGTCGTTGTACGTCTCCTTCGGACACTTTGCAGTGCAATCCTTGGATTTCAGCCCGGGGCTGTTTCGCGAGGGCAGAACTCATACTCGCCCTATGGTAATTCCCCGGTACATGCCACGAGAACAATCGACAGAGGCAGGCTGCACTCTCAGGTACAGACGCACTATAGAGCATCGAGAAGAGGGTTTTCAAGGTAGCATCTCAGCTGGAAAGCAATCATCAACCAATGACTTTGAACAAGTCCCGTCGACCCGAGAGCTCCGTGTGTGACTTAACAAGCCATACCCTGAGCACGAGCGAGTCAGAAAGCCATGAGAAGAAGGGTTTCTGTGCGGATGCTGCCTAAACGACAAGTACTCGATGAATGAAGGCGTCCAGTCGATGGGCGACTGCATCGATTGCTCAACACTCTACCGAGGGCCGCAAGGCTATCGGGGCAACGACATCACCATGGAGAACGGTGGAGGGTACCCGTGT
>JAGDFM010000176.1:53615-78018 GCA_019155715.1 Phytophthora pseudosyringae | reverse complement strand
CTGGGGTGGTTTCGGCGGCTGGGGATGGTAGACTTTGCGTCACGAAGCTCGCCTGAAGGCACTCGAGCGGACAAGTCACAAATCATCTTTTCTGCAGCGTCCTGAACGCCTTGCGGCCGTCGAGTTGCAGCTATTAATCAGCTAATCGAGATAGTTTTTATTGGCAGAACCTCAACTCATTCACTCGTCACCATGCGTTGTAGGTCTGGCATTGCTGCCTTTCCACCAGCACCATCGGCGTGATGGCGCGTTGCAGCAGTTCGCGTCCTTTCGAGATTAAATCTCAGATGTAACCGTATTCTGTACGAGAGGCCTGCAAATTGGCCAGCAGCACGTGCAGAGAAGATCGCTCTTCGGCCAAGCTTCACCATGTCGTCGACCACGCCCGAGAGCGGCGACGCAGAGAGCAAGGTAGCGCCCCGCCCGTCCCCTGCGCCCGCAGCTCCTTCTCCCTCCCATATAACCCCCGCCCCAAACTTCGCCCTCGGCGTCGAGATACGAGCGAGAACGTGGATGCTAATCAATATTCTCACATGTAATATTCTAAAAAGCAGGAGGAGCCGACGCCGCAGGAGCCGCTGCTCAAGTACGAGCGCGTGGGCGGCCACTTCCACGCCATCTTCAAGGACGACTCGCTGTCCTGCATCGCGCTGCACGTCAACTTCGCGTGCGCCGGCACGTACGGGGGCAACGTGCTGCTGCTGGAGCTGGACGGGCGGTTCATCCGCCGCCTGCACCAGCACTACAAGAAGGTCAACCAAGTGTGCATCGATGAGACGGGCCAGGTAACTTGGAGGGCAGAACGAGCGCGAAATTTGGGCCGCATCCCGAGGTTTTCTGACGTTTTTTACGGTCATTTCTCGCAGTTTATCGCGTCCTGCTCGGACGACGGCACGGTGGCCGTGTACACGCTGTTCCCCGCTGCTGCCGGAGCTTCAGGGGCCAGTGACATCAACGGACACAAGCATGCCAGCAATCAGAGCAAGGAGGGGGCGGCCAGACAGACGTCCGTGTCGAGTACGGGCGGCGAGGTGAACATCTACAACTATTTCAGTGCAGTGTATGCAGTGCAGCTGGAGGACAGATATGCCATGAAGAGGGAGAAGAGCTTCGCCTGTGGCGGGGTGGGCGGACAGCTCATTATCAACAAGAAGGGCTGGATCATCGACAAGGAGAGCACGGTGCATGAAGGAGAAGGCCCTGTGCAGATCATCCGCTGGAAGGAGGGACTTGTGGCGTGGGCCAACGACTGGGGGGTGAAGGTCTACGACTCGGAAAAGGATCAGCGCGTGACGTACATTGAGCGCCCGCCGAACTGCCCGCCGATGGAGCTGTGTAGGTGCCACCTGGAGTGGCAGGGCAGTGATGTGCTGCTTGTTGCGTGGGCACACACCTTGCGTGTGGTGACATTCAAGAAGGGACACTCAGACCAGCCCGCCTCGCCAACGTCCGCGGCTGCTCTGGATGCTGTTGAGCACCAATCGGGCGCCATCACGGCGGAAGTGGTGGCACTGCTGACGTTTGACTTCTTTGTTGGTGGAATCAGCCCTTGGGGTGGCGGCTCGGTCGTGTCGGTGCTGGCATTCCGACCGCCTGGATCGGGGTCGTCGTCCACGGGGCCGCCGATGTCCCAGGGGAAGTCTACGAAAATTGAAGGCGAAGGCGAGGGCGGAGAGATGCCATACCCTGAAGTTCACGTCGTTCGGCTGGATGGCAAGCAGGTTAGTGCAGACTTGCTGAATCTCAAGGGCTACCAGCGCCTGCGTGCATCGGATTATATGATGCCTACTCTTCGCTTCGCGCACGCACACCAGTCAGATTTGGAATCGACCGACCCGTCCTCGATCTATGATGCGGGATATGGGCAGCTGGCGTACGTGTGCACCCCAAAGGACGTTGTTATCTGTCGCCTGCGTGATGCTGATGACCGCGTGCAGTGGGCACTCGCCCGAAAGCAATACGCTAGAGCACTTGACGTGGCTCTACACGACCCTCGCGCTCTTCGACGCGTCGTGCTTGCTGATGTCGTGGAGACTTATCTAGGGGACTTGCTGCGCCAGAAGAAATTCCAGAAGACCGCAGAGGAGATTCATCGACTTTTTATCGGTGGCGGCGAAGAGTACGCCACGCTCTGGGAAAAATACGTTTATGTGTTCGCTCAGCGTGGGCAATTGAGTGCCATAGCCCGCTACATACCTACAGCTAGCCCGCGGTTGCCCAAGGTGCAATACGAAATGGTGTTAAAACACTTTCTGGATTCCGATCCGGGCCAGCTACTCGAGCTCATTCGAAAGTGGCCCAAGCCGAGGCGACAGGATACTCCAGCAGTGAAGCAGCAATCTCAGGGTGATGCCTCTGCTGTTGCACCGGAGTACACCGAGACGACGCATGTGTTTGAGCCGTTGTATGATGCCCAGGCGTGGATTAACCAGCTAGAAACGGTTGTGCGGCGCCGACGTGTTGCTGAAGCCGACGCAGAACGCCTCAGTGTCGAGACGATGTACCTGATGGAGGCTCTGGCGGAGTTGTACACTGCCACGGAGCAGTACGACCATGCGCTACGCATTTACCTGAGTCAAGGCGAGTTCTGCTCCAACAAGGACTTTGCATTCAAGCTGATCACGGAACACCAGCTGTGGTCTCTCGTTGCCAACAAGGTGGTCAACCTCATGCGCATCGACAAGGCCATTGCAGTGCGCATGCTTGTGAACCAGACAGAGCAGCTCAAAATCAGCGACATTGTTACGCAGCTTGAAGGCGAGCCGGAACTGTTGCACACATACCTGCACGAGCTCGTCCTGCACCGCTTGGGCGAGTACAATTCAGAGATTTACTCGGCGCTGCACGAACAGCAGGTTGCACTGTATGCCGAATATGCGCCCGATTTCCTGCTGAAGTTCTTACAGACAAGCAACTTCGTGCCGCTGGAGAAGGTGCGAGATGGTATTCGAACTTGCACTGTTGGGCATTTTGCTGACGTTGCTCTTGTGTTGTGGCTTTCGTTTCCGCTAGGCCTACAAGTACTGCAGTGAACACACTCCGCCGCTGTGGGACACGATGATCTACATCCTTGGTCGCATGGGGCAGCACAAGAAGGCGCTCGACCTCATCTTGACGCAGCGTGGGGACATCAACCAGGCCATCCTGTTCGTGCAGGACCACGACGAGGGTCTGTGGGACTACCTCATCGACCTGAGCCTCACCAGCAAGGAAAACGTCGAGGAGTTGCTCAGGTTCGCCTCGCAGCACAAGATCGACCCGATCAAGCTGATCCGCAAGGTACGCAGACATGGGGGTGGCGGTGATCTTGATTCCACGTATCTTACGCTTCTTGGATGACGAACTGCACTCGACAGATTCCCGACGATATGGAGATCGAGAACCTCAAGCAGAAGCTGATCGCGATCATCGCCAACTACCGCGTCCAGGTATGAATGGAAGCTGTGTTTTTTTGCGTCGTGGTCGTAAACTACGTCGCTCATCTGACCGCATGGTGTTTGATTGTGTCACTAGCAAAACCTGTGCATCGGCTCTCGCAAGGTGTTTGATAACGACCGCGTGGAGCTTCTGCACCGACAAGTCGCCGCGCACAAGCGCGGACGGCGTGTGGCAGCGAAGAAGGCGTGCGCAATCTGCAACGAGCTGTTGCGCGCGCCGTCGCCCGGGATGGAAACGGTTCACGCGTGCGTGTTCGAGTGCGGACACTGCTACCACCTGCCATGTCTCGAGGAGAAGATGCGCATGTGGAAGAGCGCGGAGGCGGTGGAGGCCGGCGACCTGAACCGCGCGTTGGGCTGCTTCGTGTGCGACCACAGCACGCGTGCGTACGCCCGCTCCGGCGACGTCAACCAGCAGATCGCAGCTCTGACCGCGCCACCGGCACGCGGAGTCACGGAGGACCAGCTGCAGCGCGCCAAGGACAATTTACTGAGCATGGCGAGTGGAGTCGAGTAAGGCGTGCCGAAAGTCGGTGAGTATGTGTAGGATGCCAACGTTTCACGAATCAATATGAGTCAGGCGCGTTTTGACAATGCTTGGCCATCATTTCGCGATGGTTACATCGCCTGCAGACTTGATGTGATCAACAAAATGTGCCTGAAACGTAACCTGTAACCTGCTCGCAGGACGATAAGAACCTGACAATCAAGACGCGCTTCAAAGACAGCAATCTGTAAAAGTCCCCAAATTCGCATGATATTTTATTTATCGGGGCGAGCCCGAAAAACAAACTCCGGAGCTGGTAGCGCAACGCGTCGACGTATCCGCTCGCACTGCACCGCTCCTCGTTGGGTGCATTTGCGGCGGCTACTCGAGCGCGTCAGTCACCCGCCCAGCCTCGGAAGAGCCAGAGCACCAAGCACGAAACAAGTCATAGCACGTTGTCGAACGGCGCTACGCTTACTCGTCGTCCTCCTCGCCGCCGGCGGCAGCGCGCTGCGCGGCGCGGCGACGAGCGACGCGGCCCGGGCGGCCCTGGCCGTACGGCGACGTGACGGCGAAGTCAATGTGCTTCTCCGAGTCCATGCGCACGAGGAAAGAGGGCACGTCCACGAGCTGCTTGCCCACGCGGATGTGGCGCTGCTTGATCAGCACGCGCGCGTGGTGGATGGACTTGGCCAGGTTCTGCTTGAAGACCTTGGTCTGCAGGCGGCGCTCCAGCAGCTTCTGCACGTTCAGGCGCAGCACGAAGTCGAGCTCGTTCTCGTCCTCGGCGAGCACGCCGAAGCGCTTGAGGCGGCGCAGCAGGGCCGAGCCCTCGAAGAGGCGCTTGGGGTCCTTCGGGTCCAGCGTCAGCAGCTGGCGCGCGGCCTTGCGCAGCTTGGACAGCGCGTACTGCACGCGCCAGATCTCGCGCTTGCAGCGGAGGCCGTACTCGCCCAGGAGCTTGAGCTCCTGGTCGAGGCGCTCCTTCTCGAAGGCGCGCGACGGCGTGCGGTACGTCTTGCGGTAGTTGCGGTGGCGCGAAATCTTCGGCATTTTGGTGACTTGTTCGGTTCAGGCGAATGCGATGGGAGTGGAGACGTCGGGGGCGCTCGCCCGAGACGTCCTGCACCAGCCAACCACCAATATCCGCCAGCCAATGGGGGAACCGCGGCCGCATTTTCGGCCAATGGCCAAGCGACTTACGAGAATGCATACCGCGTGACCTGCCGGAATGCATACCCCGAACTTTATAGCCAATGCGTCCTCGAGAAGGATGCGGATTGGCGGAAAAGGGAGGTAGCAACCGTGTGGCTGCCGGAGAGCCCCTCCTGACTTTCGACTTGGACGCCATGGAGAAGGGCAAGGCCGCCATGGAGAACATGAAGAACATCAAGATGCCGCCCGGAAGCAAGGGGCCGGCGACCGCGCTGGTCAAGGTGGCGGTCCTCACGGGTGCCGCCGTCTACGGCGCCTACCTGTCCATCTACAACGTGCCGCCCGGCCACCGCGCCGTGGTCTACAGCCGTCTCGACGGCGTGGGCCACCAGGTGATCGAGCAGGGCACGCACTTCCTCGTCCCGTGGCTGCAGCGCCCGCTGATCATGGACGTGCGCACGCGCCCGCGCACCTACGCGTCGCTCACGGGCACCAAGGACCTGCAGATGATCAACATCTCGATCCGTGTGCTGTCCAAGCCCGACCGCGCGCGCCTGCAGTGGCTCTACCAGAACCTCGGCACGGGTACGCAACGCAATGCAACGCAACGCGACGCCGCCGGTTTGCAACACTGGATACTAGGAGGGTGGAATGGATGTTGACAGGGTTTTCGTGGCAACAGACTTCGACGACAAGGTGCTGCCGTCCATCGTGAACGAGGTGGCCAAGCAGGTGGTGGCCCAGTTCACGGCCGCCGAGCTGATCTTCCAGCGTGACCACGTCTCGCGTCTCATTATCGAGAACCTCGTACGTGCAGCACAACGGTCGAGGGATCGTTGACGTTCCGGCGTTTAACCCTGTTTTGCATTTCACTTTTTGCTGCGGAAGTAGAAGCGTCGCGCGGACCGGTTCGCCATCATGCTGGAGGACGTGTCTATCATCCACCTGACCTTCGGCTCCGAGTACACGGCCGCTATTGAGGCCAAGCAGGTGGCGCAGCAGGACGCCGAGCGCGCCCGGTTCGTCGTGGAGCGCGCCATTCAGGAGAAGAAGAGCACGGTCATCCGCGCTCTCGGTGTGTCCAAGTCGGCCGAGCTCGTGGGTGAGGCCATCAAGAACAACCCGGCCTTCGTGCAGCTGCGTCGCCTGGACGCCGCCAAGGAGATCGCCACGGTCATCTCGCGCTCGGCCAACAAGGTGTACCTGAGCTCGGACTCGCTGCTGCTCAACATCCTGCACGACACGGACCAGGGGTTCGGCAAGAAGAAGTAAGCCGACGACGGTCGCGTGGAGCCAGCGCCTGGTCTCAGTAGGACGCGGTCGGGTAGTCAGTCCCTCGATGCGCAGGGCAGCGGTTTAATGTCGAACGAAACGGAGGATCCGGCCGCCAGACCGGCTGGCGCGTGAAATACTGTAGCTATCTACAGCTGCATCATATTGCTTGTCAAGACGCCGTAGTTGCCTGACTAATCTCGATATCCTCCGTAATTTACTTTCTTCGTAATCTATTGTGCGGTTCCGGTTAAGTTCGTGTCTACCACACCAATCGAACCGGTTAACGTTGCCACTGGCCCAAACTCCCATTCCCCGCCAGCGCCCAGCCGCAGAAGCGCACGAGACTTTATCAGTTAAGCTAGAGCAGCAGCAGCATGAGCGGCAGCAGCTGGAACTCGGACGACCGGTGGCAGGACTCGAGCGCGTCGGCGTCGGCCTCGGGCTTCGACTCGTCGGCCACGAGCGGGCTCGAGTTCCCCGTGCTGCCCACGATCCCGTCGGGCAGCATCGACCTCGGCGCCATCGCGCCGGTCTTCGGCGTGGCCGCGTACGACGACGACGCCGACTACCTGGACTACGACAAGGCCGGCCGCCCCTTCATGGAGCAGATGAGCGGCTCGTGCGGCACCGCCTACTTCTCGGGCATCCTCGGCGGCGGCGCCTACGGAGCCCTGCGCGGCTTCGCGCGCTCGCCCAGCACCAAGTTCAAGATCCGCATGAACTCGCTCATGAACGGCGCGGCCACGCGCGGCTCCAAGGCCGGCAACGCGCTCGGCTGTCTGGGTGGGTGGACGGCACCGATGCTGGCAAAGATGCGGGAGCTGTAGCTGATGGGGCTTTGTGTGTGTTTTTGCTGGTTTTTGTGTGCTTTTCTGGTGCAGCCATGATCTACAAGGCGTTCGAGTACGTGGCGGACTCGGCGGAGCTCGAGAATATTGTCAAGTTCGACCAGGTGACGCCCATCCTGGCGACGGCGGCCACGGGCGTGTTCTACAAGTCCACGGCTGGGCCCAAGGCGATGGTGCTGGCCGGCGCGCTCGGCGCCGGACTCATGACGGTGGTGCAGTTCGGCATCAAGCCTTTCTACCCGCGACTATAGACGCGTTCTTCGGTTTGCCTGCTGTATTTTTTCGATCGCGGAAGCCGAGACTGGGTGGGGGGCGTGCGCAAGATCTGCCCCGAGAGACGCAGAAGGAGAGCTATTATCTACGCAGGACCAGGACAGCTAGAGAAGAGGACGGCGTCGAGCTATTTGCTGGTAGCAGAGCTTCAAGAAGGGCGCGGAGGTGCATATGTAAGTTAGTACAGCGGATTTTCATCTCAAAAGTGGGTGCGTCCTGCTGCCGTGTATTTCCGTCCAAAGGAATCTTTTTTGACGCCACAGGGACAAGTGCGTACAGTACGCACGGCCGGTAAACTACGTGTGGTACACCATTAGCCCACCATCCAGCATGCATTTGAGCTTCCCGCCATTGGTTCAAATTCAAAAGCGTCATATCAAAATGCTGGCGTCGTACGCGCTGGAGCTGCACGCGCTCAAGGCGGAGCTGCAGAGCACTCTGGCGCGCCTGGGCGTCGACACCGTCCGCCTCGACGACGGCGCAGCCTCCAGCGACCGCCTCGACGCCTCGTCCGCCGCAGAAGCCGCCGCAACGACCGCAACGCGGCCAAGTGCGCGTCATTTTCGACGTTCCGACAGACGTCGCCCCGTTACGCGATGGAACCGGCGCCAATTGACGCAGGAACTGGCCGCAGCTTCGCACAGGAGGCGGGAGCTGGAGAGGCAATTGCAGCGGCAGATGGAGAGACAGGGGGGCGACGCACAGCGACCATGGGAGCAACTGGAGCCAAGCGGGGGACGCAGAACAGCGTGGCAAGCTGCGATCACGGAGCTGCAGCTGCAACGCGCGGAGATCAGGAGGCAGATGGAGCAGGAGGCGGCACCAGACGCAGCTGCAGTAGACGAGAGAGGAGACGTTGCCCAGGTTCGAGACGTGCCGGAGACGGAGAGCAGACAGGATCAGGTTCCTCCTCCTCCTCCTCCTCCTCCTACTGCTACTCGCCCCCTTGTGGCGGTGGGGAGTGAGGAGTCAATGTCGGAGACGCAGTACTCAATTGGAGGGGTGGTAACGCTGGAGCCGTTGTCTTCAACGCAACGAGAACAAGTGGCGGGAGTGGCTAGCTCGAGGACTGGCGTGTCGTTTCGGCCTGTTGCTGCTGCTGCGTCGGTGCTGGATGCTTATCCGCGGTGTCGGAATACGCCGGACGCGTTGAACGATGTGTTTTCATTACAGGTGAAGTTTGCGGAGACGATGCTGAAGCTGGAGAAGTCGGTGCAGATGCGGGATCAACTGCTGCATCGTGGCACGACGAGTTTACCGAAGCGGAGGGCTGGTACGCAAACGGAAGGTGGCCAAGTGCGTCGTCGTGCCGGCCATCAGTTGCCACGTCGGAAACGGGCTGAGAGTGGCTCCAACAGCGACTCGAGTGTGATGGTGTATCGAGAGAGTCATAGCAGTGAATCCTTCAGCTCAAGCGCGTACTCGTTTTCCTCGCTGGATTCAACACCCCATCATGGCCAAGCGATTCGAGTGCGGTATCCAAACTTCGGGGTGTCAAGAGCGACTACGGCCGAGACACTTGCGCCTTCATCATCAGGTGCAAACAACTCACCTAGTCCAGTGACAACTGTCGGGGAAGCCCCGGTATCATCCAGCACCACCACAACGCTGTCACCTCATGACTCTCCAAGCACTATAGACGACACAGGACGGCATATTGATGCCGAGCGTCCACCTTCAGGCGAACCTGCCCTCGAACAGCAAGACGAGAACCACAGAACCCCTACAACAGGTAGTAGTGTAACTACCCCGACAACTGGAAGCGACCAAAAGTCCAACACGTCAGCGTCAAAGCAAGTTCGTTTTGGAGAGGATGCGTATTCCACTCCGGTGCTTGCTCGAAAATTCAACTTCGATGGACCGTCGATCGATGAAGATGACTACGAGGAAAAGGAAGAAGAGGCGGCAAGCGTCTTGAGCTTCCTCGGTGGATCCAGCATTTCTAGTGCGGAGCTCAACGATGCTTCTTTCCTTCGGGCTTTTGAGCGGTTCCGTCGCGAGCTGCAAGTGTCTAAACACGACTCTGCAATGCAATCGCCGCCACTGGCGAGAAAACTGTTTCTACCACGGAGTGCTGCATTCCCCACTTCGAATCCAAAGGAAGGATGGAATTCTGCTGAATCTATTGCTAAAGCAGACAAAGACGACCACCTCACAGTGTTTCCAGAGCTTGGTGGATTGAATGTCGACGAATTGCAGGGGCGGCGCAGACAGCTCTGTCTAGACATTCAGGCTGAGAGCGCTCAACTTGTGCTCAACTTCGGTGCGATGCAGAGTGTGGCTGCTGGATCGCAGACAAAGAATCGTTTGATGGCATTACGAGATGAACTTCAAGCGGTCGATGCACGAGTGCGTGCGCTTCAGTAGCGTTAGCTGGCACTTTCACGCTGAGTCGTCATACACGATGGACTACACGACACAAATGAGTGCCAAAAGTGTTTCGTCGAAAAGCTGGTTGTATTCAAGAATTCATGAGGAAAACCCCTCATCGAAACCAGTTATCTGCATCATGTGTAGATACGATCGTAGACTACAGACCGCACCAAACGGTGTCTTAGCAGTAGTAGAGGCCGCCGAAAGGGATACCCAGACCACACCCGCCGCCGTACAGACCAGCACCGAACATGTTCCAGTAGCCCAGCGGATAGGCCCAACCAGGGACCCCGCCACACATGAATCCGAAGCGGTAGGGACCAAAGCCACCCCAGCCACCGAGTCCCCAGCCACCGAGACCCCAGCCACCCTCGCCCCAGCCGAACTGCTCTTTCTTGTCGTCCTTCTTCTTGTCGCCTTCCTTTGTGAGGGAGACAGCGGCACCAGCAGGCGGGTCAATCTTCTCGGCGGTTCCGATCAGTGTGACACCGTCAGGCAACGCAGACGCTTGAACCTTCTCGAGAGCTTCAGCCGAAGTCTTGATGACTGGTTGGTCAGCAGCAGCGACGACACCGAGGACGGCCATCAAGGCGACGAGGAAAGTGCTGAACTTCATGATTTCAATGGTTCGTGGGACTTGACTTGCTCGGCAGGAGGCAAATCGAGTTGTGATAATTGTGGAGGTGCACCGCTTTGTCCTGCTGGTCACGACTTTCAATCCGTAGTTCAAGTCATTTACCTCATGAAGGTTTTGAGTATTTTCCTGGTAAATCGATGAGTTCCGGCGATTAAAAATTTGCTACAACAGCAAGAATTGACCCTGCAAGGCTTAAGTCTCCGGTGCTAGTATTTTTCGTTTTCACTGTAGCTGACGACCAAGAAAATGCCGTCCCCTGCGTCATCCGGTGTTTTGCTGGCTGTTGGTCCTAACACCACTTACGATGTGCCTCTGCTGTTGGACGGCCGGCTTGCCCCATCCTCATCCGGGTTGAGGTCAATCCAGTGGTCAACGTCCCGGGGAGAAACTCTACCACTGCTTCCCATTTTGGCGACAGCCGTTGCAGGTCTTACATCGGGTGTTAGTCTTGCCATCGTTGGGAGAAAAATTGCGTGGGGAATAGCTGTGTCAGCCTTAATACCAACAGCAGTCTGTTGCTGATGTTAATCTGTCGTCGGAAGCAGCGAAATCCTTTGGGTTCCTCGCCACAAATCGCGCAGATTTTTACGAAAGACATTTACCCTTGGCCGAGTGTGGCCTTGAGGGAATCTGGACGATGTCGGGTCTTCGTTTGCCACTTGCTCGACCTGCCACGAGCAAGAACAGCCGACCAAAGATGTGCAAGATCAAGTGCTGGACGAAAACACAAAGCTAACCCGAGAATTAGCGGCATTCGGCGAGCTAAAGAGGAGTTGAATCTAGTAGTCGTCACCGCGAGACACCACCTCCTTGCACGTCGGGCGCAGGATGATCGTGTGCTCGTACTGCGCCGTGTAGCTGCCCTTCACGTCCACAAGCGGCGGGTACGCCGTGACGATGCCCGTGTCCACGAGGTTCTTCAGAGCCATGATGTACTTCTCCTGCTTGGCGCCCTTGGGGTTAATCGTGGCCGACCCGCCGTCCTCGCGCTCGATCCACCGGCGGCACCACGGCAGCGTGCCGAAGGTGCGCGTGATGTGGCCCAGCAGCTTCTTGGCGCGGGGCAGACGCAGCGGCACGTGCGGGGCGTCGAACGCCTTGGCGTAGTGCGAGCACTCGCCGTCTTCAACCACGTAGCCCCGACCGGTGGTGTTGAACGTCTCAATGGCGAAGATCTCGCCCTCCTCCATCTTGGTCTGGTCCTCGGTCTTCACAATGGGGACGCTCTTGCCCGCGTGGATCTGGTACGGGCCAATCGAGTGGCCGTTCAGGTTGCGGATCGACTTGACCGGGTACGTCTTGCCCTCGATGGTCACCTCGAACGACTCCATCACCTCCTGGATGGCGCCTCCAATCTCCCCAAGACGGGCGTCAATGCCAGCGTTAGCGATGCCCGCCTCGGTCGCGGCCTTGGCCGCCTCCAGCAGCGGGTCGAACTGCGGGTCGAACGCCACGGTCCACGCACTGTCAATGATGCGTCCGTTCACGTGCGTGCCGAAGTCCACCTTCATCACGTCCCCGTACGAAAGCACCGTCTCGTCGCCAGAGTTGGGCGTGTAGTGCGCCGCCACGTGGTTCAGCGAGCAGCCCGTGGGGAAGCCGATGCCGCGCGCGAAGCCCGCTTCGACCACGAGCTCGCGGTTCTTGTTCTCGAGCTGCGTGCACATGTCGATGAGCTTCACGCCGGGCTTCATGATGCTCTGCGCGAACTTGCGCACGTGGCGGTGCACCTCAGCTGCGTGGCGGACCGTCTCGTACAGATCCTCCTGGGCGCGCTCCAGCGCGCGCGTCTCCTCGCTCGTGGTGCGGAACGTGTTGAAGTCGCCCGGGTGCTCCTGGATCTCCCCCACGGGGAAGTGGCCGTCCGGGAAGAGCTTCTCGATGGGGATCGTCGGCGGCTCCGTCTGGCCCACGGCCACGTAGCTGTCCGTGAAGCCCCGGACGCCGCGGAACGGCGGCAGCTTGGAGCCGGCAGCGGAGCCGGAAACCTTGCTGCTCTTCTTCTTCTTGTGCTTCTTCTTCTTCTTCTTGCTCTTGGCGCTGCCCTCGCCCTCGTGGTCGTTGAGTGCCACCTCGCCGCTGTGCTCGGCGTCCGCCATCTTGACGTCCTGCTCGGACGACGCCGCGGCTTGCGCTTCCTGCTCCTCCAGCTTGGCCATCGTGTAACGGAGCTCCTGGACGGACACTTGGATAGTGAGAGGGGACCATGACTTGGGCTGTTTGCGGCAGAGGACTCAGATCTGAGAACGTAATGATTGGTTATGGTTTCAAGAGCGTAACCAAACGTAACCTGGTTACATGGGCCCGGTTTTATGCGACCTTACTTAGTGTAGACGTACACAACGGCAAGTTGAAGTGGTAAACGCTCAGAAGCAGTTCTCACGAGTAATAACGAGACGGCGTACACCCGCGCGAGTTGCTGGTTCTGCAGCGAAGTGATCTGTTACTACCCGATGCTTGCCGGAGCGAGGCGCTACTGCGGCTCGCAGTGCAGTGCTCAGTACTCGATTCACAGCTCCTGCTCTTCGGCGACTCAGACCCGTTAGCATGACACACTGGGGCTTCCGACTTCCGTATGACAAATCAAGAGTTTCTCATTGCGATAAGGTCACTGTTAAACCGTGTTCGGATTTGTTGTGGGTTGTGCGTTCCGTGGACCTGCATGCTGCTAACACGGTGGGACGACTGCCAACAAGAACACACACAACGCCATTGCATTGGAGTATAAAAGTAAATCGATCTTTTCCTGTCGATTAAAAATCCAAATGGCAAACACTATCTGACGCTACTTCGATCGCAGCGTCTTAGTGCAGCATTGACAAATGGAAGGCGACTACCGATCGAGCTGTACTGCAGCTGTCACCAACGTCAATTTAGCAGTAGTAGAGGCCCCCGAAAGGGATACCGAGGCCACACCCGCCACCGTACAGACCAGCACCGAACATGTTCCAGGAGCCCATCGGGTAGGCCCAGCCACAGGTGCTGCCACACATGAATCCGAAGCGGTAGGGACCAAAGTCACCCCAACCGCCCCAGCCACCGAGTCCCAAGCCGAATTGCTCCTTCTTGTCGTCTTTGCTCTTGCCGCCTTCCTTTCCGAGAGTGGCAGTGGCACCAGCAGGTGGGTCAATCTTCTCGGCAATTCCGATCAGTGTGACACCGTCAGGCAACGCAGACGCTTGAACCTTCTCGAGAGCTTCAGCCGAAGTCTTGATGACTGGTTGGTCAGCAGCAGCGACGACACCGAGGACGGCCATCAAGGCGACGAGGAAAGTGCTGAACTTCATGATTTCAATGGTTCGTGGGACTTGACTTGCTCGGCAGGAGGCAAATCGAGTTGTGATAATTGTGGAGGTGCACCGCTTTGTCCTGCTTGTCTCCGAGTTGGTATTTCCCATTTGAAGTTGGTCTCCTCCACTGGTGAACTTTCTGGAGTTTGGATTAGCAAAGACCACGATGGTGAAAAGGAATAATCCCTCGCGCGAAAGTGATTGATCATCGTCGACAATGCCTGCGAGAACAGGGAATTCTTTACAATTTAACGAGGTCTACACGCTGGTGCCGCGAGCATTTTACTTAGCCCGATCAAAGCACCACGATGTGACACGAGCACAGCAGCAAGCGCAGCGACCCAGTCATTAGCAGGGACCCCTGACCAAGTCGAGCACCTCAAGTTGAAGTTGACCTCATAATTATTCTTACATCGTATATAAACCTTTTGCTCGTCAATTCCTAGCTTCTGCTACGTCGTGAAGACGTCGACGCAGGAGAAACTCCGCCAGCGGCCCTTGCAAGCCGCTTTTCCAGTTGGCGCTTGTCGCGCACCGCTTGGGCGTATTTGTACTTAAGGTCTTCGATCTCCTCGAAGAAGTCTTCGTCGAACGCCGCTAACTCATTGGTTAGCTTCGTGTTTTCGTCTTCAAGTTCTAGCACTTGTTCTTGTAGGTCCTTTACGCGTTCTTCATGTTGATGCTGCTCGTGGACGTCATCTTCAGTATCAGCGTTACGTTCAACCTGCAACTCCAACTGGAGCACCTGGTGTCGTAGCTCTGCCAGCTCTTGCTCTGCTGCCAGCAATTGCCGATCCTTCTCTTTTAGCTGTGAGTCGAGCACATTGCCCTCGGTCTTCGACGAACTGGATGGGGCAGCCTTGGCGCGGATCTTTTGCTGGAGTTTCAGTTTGTCCTTCTTCAGCTCGCCACTCTCGTGCTGTAGTTTCTCCAGCTGAGCTTCGAGCCGCTCTCGCACATCCTTTTGCTCTTTCAGCTTGCGTCGCATCGATTCCACTCGCTCAGGGGACACCAAAGCCTGCTTTGCCGCCGCCTTCTTGAGCTTTTCGTTCTCCGCACGCAGTTTCTCGATCACCTTTTTCATATTCTCAATCACCTCCTCAAGCTCAAGCCGTTCCTGTGCTGCCCAAGACGACACTCGTCCTCCAGCAGCAGGACCCTTTGCTGCGCGACGCTGCTTTGGTGCATCGTCGCTGCCAGGCAGGCCACCACTGCTGCGGTGGTTCTTTCGTTGTAGCCGCTTGTACTCAAGGCGCAAACTTTCGACCTCCAGCTCAAGCTCGAGCAACTTGGTGTCTTTCGCCACCATATCCTGCTCCTTGTTCCGCAGCTCGTCACCAAGAACCAAGAGTTCCTCTCGGACTTCTTGACTCACAAGGAAGCGCTGTTCTTCGCGTTGCAGTCGTGAATTAGGCCCATGTGCCTTTGAGTCATCGATATCATCGTCAACATCATTGTCAGTCGAAGATATGCCATGCTGAACAAGTCGACGGCGCAGACGCTGTAACTGCGCTTCGTACTTCTCCATCTGGGCGGTAAACGATTCTTCCCATTCCTTACGCTTCAGCGCCAATGTCTCCTGGAGGAAAGCGTTCTGGCGCTCTAAGTCTTCCAGCTGCTGCTTCACTGACGTAGAGGCAGCCGGTGGTGCAATAGCTGCATGGACCAAATGCTCCTTTTCACTCCTTGCCTGCTGCGACTGCAACTCGGACTCCAACTTCGATATCCGTTCGTTGCAGCGTTCAAGTTCACCGTCTTTGCTAGTCACATCCGTCTGCTTCTCCTTGAGTCTCAACATCAAAATATCTACACGACGCTGAAGCTTCCGCTCACTCTCGAGCTGCTCGCGTTTCACCTTCGCGTCAGACACTTCTGTCGGTGGAGCTGGTGCGTGAATGGATGCCTCGCGCAGCGCAAGGTTTTGGGCCTGCAAGATCTTAATTTTCTTCTCCAGCTCTTCCAGTGCCCATGCCTCGCTTACCACCTTTTCCTTCAGCAGCCGCTTCAAACGCTCCACCTCCTCTTTCAACAACTGCACTTCGGCCTCTGAAATGTTGACTTTGTCCTCTTTCTCCTCCCTTTCAACCTGCTTCTTTCGCCGTAGTTGCTGATCTTGCTTTTTCTTGAGTAGGGCCAATTTCTCCTGGAGCACTTGCACCTGGCTTTGCAATCGTGTCCTTTCTTCTCGCCACTCGTCCTCTTCCTCCTCGCGTCGCTCCTTCTCCTTTCGTTTCCTAGCACTGAGATCTTGACTCATCGAGTGCTGAGCTTTTGCGATCTCAATAGCGTGACGGTCTTCAGCCTTAAGGAACTCTTCCTTCAGTTTGACAATAGCGTCGCGTAGCAGCTTCAACTTCTCCTCCTTCTTCGCCACGTCCCGCTTGATGAACACAACCTGGTGCTCTAATTTCTGACTGTGTTTCTCGCACTCAACCACCTTTTCTTTCAGCAACACGATTTCCTCCAGTGCCTCCCCTGCACGAGCTTCAGCAAGATCTCTCTCATTCCGCAGTACTTCACGTTCCATCTGCAGCTCTCGAATCGACTGCTTCGCACCTTCCAACGCTATCTCTGCTTGCTTCCACTCCTGCAGGACATGGTCATGCCGCTCCTGGGCAGCTTGCAAAGCTTGCTTGCCCTTGCCAGACCTCTCCATACTGCTTATAGTACTCATAGCGTCTTTGAGCTGCCCGATCATCCGTTGATTATCTTCATAGAGCTTTTTGTTGAGCTGAGTGGTCTCCAATCGATCCTGTGCTTTATCTTGGGCACTTGAAGCCCGTACAACCGCAAGTTTCCGCTGGTACTCATTAATCAGCGTATTCTTTTCTTCAACGAGCTGCTTCAAGCTCGATATCGTCGCTTGGGCTGCCTGCTGCAGTTCAGCTTGATCCTTCTCGTAGAGACCCACTTTCCGCCGCATCAAAGGAGAGTGACTAGAGCCGTAGTCGACGTCGCGCTGGTTGTCTTGCTGCCGCCTCTCCCCGCCTGCAACCCCTGTGCGAGCGTACTGTAAGTCCAACTCGAGATCCTCGTATTTGCATCTTAGTTCACGTTTCTCGGCTTCCAGTTCCCCGTTTAGCCGTAGTAGCTCCGATATACGAGATTGAATCGCTTCCAGTTGACGCATCAGGTCTTCATTGAGTGTCTTGGTGTCACTAAGCTCAGCTTGCAACCGGAGCTCCTTCTCCTTCGACCCTGTTGCCTTTGCAGCAGCCTCAAGCTGCCCCATGAGCAAACGTTCTCGTGTTTCCAACGCATCCACGCGGTTCTTTAGCCGACCTACCTCACTTTGATTGCCTCGTTGCTGTTGGAGGCCAAGCAGCGGCAGTTGCGTTTGCTTTTCCTCCAAGTCTTTCTCAAGCTGCTTGCGTCGCTGTTGCTCAACCAGTATTTCATCTTCCAGAGCATCCAAACGCTTCCGGAAAGCCTCCCACTTCGAATTCCGAGCTGTCCAGTCGCGCTCTTTTACTTGCCCTATCGCATTCTCCAGAATTTGCACCTTGTCGTTTGACTTCTCTCGGATCGCCGATAGCTCCCGAGCTTTTCTCTCCATCTCCAGCTCAAGTCGTTGGTTCTTCAAGAGAGTCTGCTGCTGTGTTTCTGTGACTAGATCGTATTGCACGAGGAACTGCTGATAAGTTGTCTTGATCTGCATCAACTGATGTTGGAGCTCGCCTACAATTGCGTGATCTTCTGAGGAAGCCATCAATTCGCGCAGCTGCTCTTCTTCCTGTTCACGGTTGCCCTGCTCCTGAGCAGCACGCTTCGTTAGAACATTAGCCTGAGACGCCGCTAGTGAAGCGATATCCTTGTACTTTGCGCATTCAAGCGCAAGGCTCTCATAGAGTTGCTCCACCTCGTGAATTCTCTCGTACAGAAGCGTATTCTCGTTTCGTAGCTCGTTGTCATCCCCAGAACCCCCCTTAGACACTGGTGATGGCATTAACTCATCATGGAGTAGTCCTTTACAGCTAGCTTCGTCAAGCTCCTTAACGCGCTCCGTTTGCGCTTGTAGCTCGTTCTCCAATTGCGTTATCCTATCTTGAAGGATTCCAGGATCACAGAAACCTTCTCCAGCACCGCTCTTGGGCCTCTTTTCTGCCTGCAGTACCATAAGACTGTGTTGTGTTCGGCTCAGTTGGGCTGGCAAGTCGTACATCTCTAGATATCTGGCATGTATCTTTGCGTAACTTTCACTTAAAGCGTTGTACTTCTTCAGGACGTCAGACATCGCTCGTTGTTGCTTGTCAGCAAAATCGCACAACACACTCTTTTCCAGCGTCTTCTCCATTCGTTCAATCATGTCATCGGCACCCTGTTTCCACGTTTCAAGGTATAGAACTCGATATTTCAGCGTCTTTTCCATTTCGCTCCACTCACGTTGCAGTAGCTTATTGTGCTCCGTGCTCCCACGCCACTCGTTATGAAGTTGCTGGTATTTTCGTTTGAGTCGCGCTTCATTAACTTCATACAAAGCAGTTTTTCGAGTCAGCTCAATCACTTCTGAGCGCAACTGCGCCTCATTTCCACTGACAAGTGAGTCGCTGGTTATTGCGGAGCTCTGCTGATTTTGGACGCCTAATAAATGCAACCCCGCTTCATACCGCTGACACTTGACCTTATAGTCCTTGTTTTCTCCCGTCACTTGATCCAATTCGTGACGAAGCCGAATCTCAGCGTTTGAGTATTGTGTGTGCATCTGGAAGAAATGCTGGTACAAGACTGTGTGCTGATCCATCAAAGACTGGAATACCTCTTCGTGCTGCTGTAATTGCTGCTGGAGTTCCTCATTGCGTGCCTCCGTCGCCACTAACTCATCCAGGCAAACATTCAGTTCTCGCAGACAGTCTACTTGCTGGATCATTTCGTCCTCGCTCTCAAATGCCACATTATCTACCGCCCCTCGAGCCACCGGTGATCGTGGGGATACAGGGGTTGCCGAGATAGCTGGATTTGGATCGACCTTGTGTACGTGTGTTACCTTGGGTGAGGCAGGTTTGTCCCCAGTATCAACTTCGATTGGTGTAGCCGATGGAGAAGGCGGTAACAACGAGCCGGTCTGGGCTTGAAGTAATGCAAACTGCGCTTCAATTGTTTTAGCCACAATCAAGGCAATGTTATCAGCACGATCGCTCCAGCCATCTTCAGATTTTGAGTCGGGACTTGGGCAAGAGTGACTTTGCTCTGCTGGTGGATGCTCTCTCGCCGCGCCCACGTGCCGTTTCGCTGTTTGCGGGGCAGCCTTCTTGCTTTTCACTCTGCAAGTAGGTACTTCATCCTCCTCTACTGAAGCTGACAGCGACACATCACTATCGTCTCCATCGTTGCCATTGTGTGTGTGAACAGGAACTTTGGACTTCCTCTCATCTGCGCGGGGTGACGTTTGTGTTCCTGCGTAAGCTTGAGTGTGTGCTCCACCTGCTAGCTTACCTTGAGATGCCCCCCGTGTCGGATCAATACTTTCTGATGAAACACTGGGATGCGATATATCCTTATTGCCACTCTTCTGCTCGCGCTCCTTCCGAAGTGACGCAATTTCCGCTCGCAGGTGGTAGATTACGCCCTCTTGTCGCTGTGACTTCGCTTTTGCAGTTTCGAGCGCGCGTAAAAGCTCACCTCTACCATCATCCGGGCCAGTAATTGGTTGCGATAGTGCTAAGGCTAAAGGCTGAGAGTGGACTTCCTCTACCTCACTATGAAGGCGCTCAATATCCTTCAATAGAAGCGCGTTTTCCTCACAGCTGACATCAAGTTTTCTTTCGAGTTCAGCAATAGCATCCTGTTGATCCTGTGCTCGTCGTGCTGACTGGTTTCCGTCATGTGCGTCAATAGCAGGTTCACAATTGGTCTCCAGAAGACGTTTTGCAACCTCCGGTGCTTGCTTGACGCGATCAATAAACTCTTCTACAGCACCCCACTGTTCGGTTGTCAAGCCATGCTGTTCATAGAGTTTGTGACCGGTTAGCCGAGCTTGATCTCTCAGTTTTTGCAGGAATCGTAGTCGCTCAGCCTCGAGCTCCTGGATCTGGATTTCCATCTGCTTCATCACTGCCCCGTTGATCGCCAGCTGCCCCTTCAAGTGATCAGCAACAGCAAGATCATCGTACTCAAAACTGGTCGGTTTGCCGGCTTCTGCCTTCAAACGTTCGAACGCCACATGCAGCTTTCCAGCTGCCTCCACCTGCTCATTGAGATCCTGACGCAACTTGACATTCATTTGCTGCTGCTGGTCTAACTGCGCGCGCAGTTTCTTTTGATATTTCACCACATCCTCCAGACCAGCTTGTTGTTCGTATTTTGCATTCCACTCCTCCGCCTCCACAAGCTGTTTTTCTACGATACCCTGCCGCAGCTCCAAATCCCGCACTAGCTCCCGCTGCTCCTTAAAACGCCTCTTTAGTGTTGCATTCTCCTTCTCCAGACTTTCAAGCTTCGTTTTCTGCTTTTGCAGTGCTGCCTCGACAGCACTTCCGACCACAGCGTCAACGTTCAAGTGCTCTGCAAGGCTCTCCAGGTCACTCTGCTGTTGCAAAAGACGCTGGTTCAGCTCTAAAATGGTGCTTTTATCTCGAATGCGCAGTTCTTGCAGAATCTCAAGCTGCTTTTCAAGATCCTCCAGACCATCGCTTGCACTGCCACGAACAGTGTCCCCCTGCTCTTCGTCTTTCACCGCCTTCTTACTCTCCTGGACTTGCAGTTGCTGCTGTTCATGCAACATCTGCTGCTGCTTCAACTTGCGTTTGAGCTCATCCAGCTCCGCGATGAGCACCGCCTTCTCCATCTCGAACTTGGCCTTCGTGTCGCTCATCAGCGCGTCCACATCGCTCTCCCTCTCGTCCATTTCGATAAGTTTCGCTTCCACACTCAATTTCTCCAGCTCCAGCTCCTCCGCCTTGGCATGCAGCTGCGTAATCTCCAGCGTCTGCTCATCCACCGCATCTCGATAGGCCTCCAGCTGATCCTGCATGGCAGTGATCGACACGTGATACTCCTGGACCTGCTCCGTCATCTCCTTCATCGCCTCCTGCAGCTCCACCGCCTCGTCTCGTAGCAGTTCGTTCTCCTTCAGGGTCGTATAGAGCTCACTCCGCTTGTCCTGGCTCTCTTCCGCCACTTGGGCCACTCGTCGTTGCGCCTTCAAGCCCGCAGTGGCTTCTCTCTCCAACTGAGCTTGCAGCTCCTGCACTAAAGTCTCTAGGGCCTCGTTTTGGGTCTTTAAAGCTTCAAGATCCTGCTCTACAGGCTGCACAACAGGCTTCTCAGGCGACGCTTGAGCTCGCGTCTCCCTCTCCGTCTGCAGCTTGTCCAGCTGCTGTTGTAGCTGCGTTGTGAGTCCCGCCACCGTCTCCTTCAGGCGGACGACCTCCGCGTCCTTCTCCTGCAGCTTCTGCTGCGTCTGCGCCGTGCGCGCGCTCGCGTCGGACTGGAGAGTGGCCAGTTGCTCGTGTAGCTGCTCGTTCTCGCCCTCAATCTCCAGCAGGTCGCCGCGCAGCAGCTCCAGCTCCTCGCGCAGCGAGGTGCAGTCCGCTCTGGTGCATCTGGAGCCTGTAGCGGCGGGTGCAGCGCCCTCCGCCTCGCCTCGGGACGCCATGGCCTCGCTAACGGTAACTCAATGCGGAAACGGCGCATCCCTTGGCTAAAGCCGCAGGAGTGATGGTCCCTTCGGCAAAGACCCCCCCGTGCAAAGCGATCGAAATTAATCTTTGTATGGGAAGGTGATCGTCTTTCACGGGATTTGTGTCGCGACTCAGGGGAGCCGTAGGTTCGGCCACTCATTCGTTGGAGGGTTCCACTGGTAAGGCGCGTGTTGCTGCCGCTCGATGGCTGTTGTTGCTGCTGCTGCTGCTGCTAATTGAGGTCTGTGCGTGCTACCCGCTGTGTGACAGCATCGTCGAGGGATTTAGGATGCTGCAGCGCTTCGCCGCTCGATCGGGCGCCCGTCAGCAGGGCCGCAAGGCCGCCGCCAAGCTGCAGGTGGCGCACTTCTCGTCCGAGGACGACTGGCGCATCTCGGACGAGGACTTCGACGAGGGCCCCGACAAGATCATCGACAAGGACCGCCGCGACGCCATGCCGCGCCGCCAGATCATGCCCGAGGCCGCCAGGAAGAGCCGCTTCATGGTCGTGTCCCCCGAGAACCGCGGCAAGGTGCGTCGCCGCCTCTTGGACGAGTTCAAGAAGGACGGCATCGCGCTGGCCGACCCGGACCAGCCCGGCCAGTACCTCACGCCCGACGCCGGCGTCCTGAGCGACATGCGCGCCATGAACAAGGAGGGCGACGAGATGGAGTTCGCCGAGGACGAGGACGAGGGCGAGCTCAACCTCGGCCGGTTGGGGCTGCTGCGCCAGATCGTGCACGTGGACCAGGTGCAGAAGGTCACGACGCAGGAGCGGATCGTCAACTTCCGCGCGCTCGTTGTCGTGGGCAACATGCGCGGCGTTGCCGGCTACGCCGTGGGCAAGGGCTCCTCGCCGCCCATCGCGATCCAGCGCGGCACCAAGCTCGCCATGAAGCGCTTCACCTACATCGACCGCTTCGACAACCGTACGCTGTACCACGAGGTGCGCGGCAAGTGGAACAGCTCGACGCTGTTCCTGCGCCCGGCGCCCAAGGACAAGGGGCTCACCGTCAGCGACACCGTAGCCTGTGTGCTCGACTGCTTCGGCATCACGGACATCGTGTCCAAGACCCACGGCCAGCGCAACCCCTTCACGGTCGTCAAGGCTACGTTTGACGCGCTCTCCAAGCACGAGACGGCGGAGGAGATGGCTCTCAGAACCGGCCACTCGCTCGTG
This sequence comes from Phytophthora pseudosyringae, assembly GCA_019155715.1. Lineage (NCBI taxonomy): Eukaryota > Oomycota > Peronosporomycetes > Peronosporales > Peronosporaceae > Phytophthora > Phytophthora pseudosyringae. The sequence continues at coordinate 55,444 of JAGDFM010000176.1, read as the reverse complement.
GAGCTCAGCACTCTGGCGCGTACACGCAACATGTAGGCGTGTAGCGCTGGCATTTAAGCGAAGGAAAAGGGTGCACAATGCCCCGTTGCATAGAGACAGAGTGGCTTTAGGCTGAACGTTTGCGTTGTTAGGCTGGGGAGAACGAGGCAAACGATGCGTGCGGTGGGCTTTGGGGTTTCTGTCTGTCTGTTTTGATAAGCGCTTCCCTAATTCAAGAGTCTGCGGCACTTCGTCTATTATGCTGCGTACTGCGTGCCAGCTCCATTAACAGAGGCGCTGGAAGATCGAAAGAAGCAATCCCCCAAGACCGACCAGCTCAGAGCGCTCACGTGCTTCCAGCGGCTGACTTCTCGTAATATCGGTCGCTAGCTTTTACAGCGTCCACCAGCCAGTTCATCGCGCCTTCAATCCCCTCCCTGCGTCAACAATGGTCAAAGTTAGCGACTACGCACAAAAGAAGAAAGCAACCCCTTGGCACTGCTCAACGCACCTTGTCAATGCACAGATGGGGTAGCTCGCCACCGCGCCGTGATGTCCTTCCAGCTCCAGCATCCCAGAGATGTGGTTCACGGCACGCGCATTCTCCAAGTCCATCTTGTTGGCAAGCACCAGCAGCGGCACTCCTGACAGCTCCGAATTCGACAGCATTGCGTCTGCAAGGAAAGAGCAACCACAGCAAGCAGTGTCAGGAATGCACCTCCTCTCCAGTACACCTGCCAGCAGCACGTACGCAAGGTCGACTTGGCTTCCTGGAACCGCCCTTCATTGGCCGAGTCGATCACGAACACGATGCCATGGCTCTCGCTGTAGTATTTGTTCCAGATCGCTCGAAGACGCTCCTGCCAGCAGGTAATTAACACTCGGTCAGTCTTGTCCACCTCAGCACCACTAGCCCCCGTCATCCAGCAGCCGCACCTGTCCTCCAAGGTCCCAGAAAATGACCCTCGCCCGTCTGATGTCGACTCGCGCGACTAGCAACACGCGAGCAGCAGGACGTCAAGCGCTGTACGTCCTCCCCAAACTCTCTTCAATCAAGCGACGTACTGTTGAGCCCCACAGTCGGCGGGATCTTGTCCAGCGGGATGCCTGGCTTCTTGCCGAAGATGCCCTTAAGCTGCTCCAGCAGCGTCTACAGTGCCGTAACGCAAGAACCAGCCCGCAGTCAGAGCTCATCCTTCGCTGCCGGCCAGCCAGCCAGCCAGGGCACTTACCTACCGTTTTGCCCGCGTCGTCCAGCCCCACGATGAGCAGGTGCAGCTCCGCCTTGCTGAATAAATAGCTCCACAGCCCCCAGAACAGCGAGAACATCGTGAATATGGTAAACAAAACGCAAGTAATGAGAAAAGTTGCGATACCATATCCAGCAACTTTTCAGCAACTTAATGGAAACTTTTCCGGTTTCCGAGTCATTTTTTCTTTAGCCTCGAAACTCTCAGTCGTCTGTAGCCACGCGAGCTTCATGCAGATCCAGATCAAGGTAGGAGGAGCCCGCTGGCCACTTGCAAGGGTCGAGGCGCTAACTGTCCCTGTCGGTATGTCCCTCAACCCGCAGACACTCACGGGCCGGAAGCAGACGTTCAACTTTGAGCCGGACAACACGGTACGGGCCGGAGTTTGACCTTGATTGGGGACTGGGTTGATATCGTATTCGCTGCTAGACTGACGCCCTGAGCAGATTCTGCACGTGAAGCAGGCGCTGCAGGAGAAGGAGGGCATCCAGGTGGACCAGATCCGTCTCATCTATAGCGGCAAGCAGCTGTACGTCCAGTCTATTGGTCTCGGAGGAGGACAAGGGGGGGGGGGGGGGTTTGGGGGGGTTTAGTTTTTTA